>JACEEZ010021891.1:2500-49091 GCA_016584305.1 Chionoecetes opilio | reverse complement strand
CAATCTTTATCCATTGCAATGCCTGCTTAACACGGAAATCCTCAGTATATAGTGGATACCAGTATAGGGTGCAGGTAATTATATTCGCTACTACCCAGTGGGGTTACAGGGAGTTTCGTACCCAGGTTTTATTAGGTTGTATATATGTTGTATATTGTTTTGTATATACCTGGTGTAGTTTCGTAACTCTACCGGTAGTAGTCAAGTTTGACTCCAAATTCAAAAGCATAGCAGTCTTATGAGAGCTTTTTTTGTATCAATGTATAAAGCATATCATATTAATATGGTATTGACTTTAGGCGTCGAAAAATACTGAAACTATTACAAACTGAAACTATTACAATGGTAATGGGTAGGAAAACAACAACGAAGAAAGGTTTGTCATGTACGAAACAACTTTCAGCTCTGAGCTGATTGTACGAAACGACGGATAATTTATAGTTTCACCCAACCAACGATTTTCTGATGCGCCTTTAGTTTTTCTGGTGTGTTTTGATGTGTTTTGAATGAACTGCTAACCGTTTGTCGCAATTTTTTTAATATTTTTTTATAGGTAGATAAAAGGTTAGTTTTTTTTTGTATTTTTTTTAGTTAGGTAAAGGTTAGGTTAGGTTTAGGTTCATCTTTTTGTTGTTTTTTGTGTAATTTTTGCAAAAAAAAAAAAAAAAAAAAAAACTTGCGACAGAAACGGTTAGCAGATTCATTCCAAACACATAAAAACACACCAGAAAAACATAAGGCGCATCAGAAAATCGTTGCTTGGGTGAAACTATAAATTGACCGAAACGACTATGGTTTCGTATACGAAACAACTTGCTGGTGTATGAATCTACTGGTGTACGAAACAACTTGTGTACGAACTGACTGCACCCTACCCAGTGTCACACACAGGTGTTTACTCATAATAAATAGATTATACAGTGGAGTGCCCAGTGCAAAGATGAGGGTTAACAAGGTTAGGATAAGTGAAGAAGGTTAGGATATAATTATATGGATAGGTTCAGTTAGTATTTAAATAACTGGAAGTGTGAAGACTGGCCATTGTAATAATAGCAGTAATTAATGTAATAACTATGGACAAAAATATATAACGGTTATTTGAGTTGTAGTATGTGAGTTTAACTTTCTAGTTGTGGGGTGGCAATTAATACCAAAATATTCCGAAATACACCTAAACACATCAAAATATACAGAAATACAGTTTTGAAATACATGTCTTATGTCAAGTAATATCATATTTCAGTATATTGGGGTTAATATTCAGCAGGAGTTGGCGGGCTCCACAGGCCTTACAACTTAATTTTTGTCTGTTATTTTCGGCTCAGTATAATGTGCAGTACATACTTATTCACTTCCGGAAACCAAAAATATAACATTTCTATGTAGTTATAATAGCTAGGTTAGGTTAAGTTTAGGTTTGGTTAGGTTAGATTTTGGTTGTGTAGACTTAGGTGTACTTTAGGTTTAGGATAGGTTTGGGTTAGGTTTTGTAGAGTTATTTAGGTTAAATAAGCGAATCTGATGGTGCGAGAATGCCCGGCTGCCGCGGCTGGTTGGCGCCGCCAACTCATGCGCAATATTGACCTATATTTGTATTGAAATATACCCAAGGCCCAAGGCCTAAATATATTGGTATAAAATATAGTATTAAAATATATATAAATAGGTTTAAAAAAAACTGTATTTCGGTATATTTAGTGTATTGCGTTATGTGTGATGTTGTATATCAGTATCACAGTCTATAACGGTCATCCGACGCACAGGTTGGTGGTGGGGCTTAATGACGTCACGCGATCCAGGTGACGATACAGTGATACAGTGTGTACTCGCGGTTGCCACTCGGTGAAATTATGAATGATTTAATCATTATCTTTACTAGTAATGGAACATTACATTACCTTATAACAACACAATTGGTATTAATGGACATGTTATTTACCAAATAAGTAGTACATGAAAACAGCATGGCTGTAATAAACAATACTGTACAAGGCTAAGTGGCATCGTGTTGGGGCGGGGGAGGAAGGAGGGATTAGGCTGCGCCAGCTGAGTCACGTGTCAGAGTCACGAGTTACATCCTCCCCCGCCCCAACACGATGCCACTTAGCCTTTTATTGTATTGTTTATTACATCCATGCTGTTTTCATGTACTACTTATTTGGTAAATAACATGTCCATTAATACCAATTGTGTTGTTATAAGGTAATAGTCTATTACTACCACTGCTATTGCTACTACTAACACTACTATTACTACTATTACCACTACTACTTTACAACTACTACTACTATACGACTACTACTACTGCTACTATTATTACTACTACTATTGTTACTATTACTACTACTACAACCACTACTACTACTACTATAGTATGGGGAGTAGTATTTATTATTATTTTTTATTATTGTTGTTTTTATTGTTAGTTAGTTAGTTATATTATCTTAGAAATAGAATATGATAGGATATGAATGTGGGCGCACGGAGCGGATCCACCCGCCTCTCAGCTATGCTGCTGATAGAATGAGGCAGATCGAGAGGGCTTGGGGTGGCCTGGATCGCGTGACGTAGGTGCGCAGCGTGAGCCAAAACTCGTCCAGCCGTTCGGAAGACCGTTATAGACTGTGATCGGTATTAAGAATTAATCTTAATATCGATAAACACCCAATTAATTTTTTAAATATATATCAACTCTCGTTGGAAACCATATTTTTGTGTAATTTGGTATTGAGGCATAATACATATATAAAAACTAGGGGGGGGTGGCACTTAGTAGAGCGCATACCTCCGCCCGAATATTTCATCAATTATATATAAATATATATATATATATATATATTATATATATATATATATATATAATATATATATATATATATATATATATATATATATATATATGCACTCAGTATGAGCGCATACCTCCGGGCGAATATTTCATCAATTGGTTGCCATGGCAACAGTTGTTAATAGATTTCATCCAAAATTAAATCAGTTCTTCCCTATACCAAATAGACTTGGTATACCGAGTTCGGTTTTTCCCGATCAACAAATATTAATTTGTGGGGAAATTATATTGAATAACAATTATATATACCGTCATTATACACAATTATTACTGAGATCGTTTTTACGTATATATGTAAATAAAAAATATCATAGTTATTTCCCCCGTATAAATGCATACAAACATTATTCCATCTTCACTAATATTCATCACTGGGAAAATTACATTTAATAACAAGTATTTACACCGTCATTATACACAATTATTACTGAGATAATTGTTACGTATATATGTACATGAAATGTTTAACTTTTTCTGGCTGCAAAATTCCTCAAAATTTTGGCCTCATCTGCTTTTTGGCCTTTTCCGACTATACTATTGATCTAAACAGAAAAAAGACGTAAATAATTTTTGTCCTGTTCGACGAGATCTACGCAATGGCACAGTCCGTTTAGTCCTAACATGACACGTTCTCGAGATATATCGATTTGTTTAGTTTTTAGAAAACATTGATTTGTGCCTTTATTTATGCATGATTTTTATTTCCGCCTATACCACTGGATCGCCCTTCAAGAGCTGCATCTCTTATGTTCTATACCATTTTTTCCTTACGTTTATGGTTACTGTGATATTAATGAAAATGTGATTTCCAAAAAAAAACCCTGGACCCCATATATATATACAATACATACAATACATACAATACATATACAATAGCCTGCAGATTTTTGGCGGAAATAAATATATCCCAATTTGGATGAAACTCGGTTTATAGGGACTCCTACTTATGGCAATCACGATTTCGGTCTTTCTTTGCAAATATTTTGATTCTAAAATCAATTTCTTCCCTCTGTAAGCTTATTTACACCCTATAAATGCATACAAACATTACTCCATCTCAACTAATATTCATCGCTGGGAAAATTAGATTGAATAACAAGTATTTACATGGTCCTTATACACAATTATTACTGAGATAATTGTTACGTATATATGTTACTAAAAAAATCACTTTTTCTGGCTGCAAAATTCCACAAAAATTTGGCATCATTTGGTTTTGGGCATTTTCCGACTAAACTATTGATCTAACCAGACAAATGTCGTTAATAATTTATGTCCAATTCGACGAGATCTACGCAATGGCACAGTCCGTTTAGTCCTAACATGTCACGTTCTCGAGATATATCGTATTTTTTAGTTTTCAGAAAACATTGATTGGTGGCTTCATTTATGCATGAATTGTAAATCCTCGTATACCACTGGATAGGCCTTTAAGAGCTGCATCTTTTATGTTCAATACCATTTTGTCCTTACGTTTATGGTTACTGTGATATTTATGAAAATGTGATTTTCAAAACGATTCCCAGGGCCAATCAATAGCTTGCATATTTTAGGGGAAAATAATTATATCCCAAATTGGATGAAACTCGGTGTATAGGGACTTCTACTAACGGCGCTCACGGATCTGGTCTTTGTTTGCCGATATTTGATTCTAAAAGCAATTTTTTCCCCTCTGTAAGCTTATTTACCCTCTATAAATGCATACAAACATTATTCCATCTCCTTTAATATTCATCACTGGGAAAATTACATTGAATAACAAGTATTTATACTGTCATTATACACAGTTATTACTGAGATCATTGTCACGTATCTATGTAAATAAAAAAAAATTCTTCGTCTTCTGACACAATAAGGCCTATAGATCTTATCTGCCATTTCCCTCCAAAAATACTAACCTTAAAAGAAATATGACTTAATTAAAATATGCTCATTTATGAAAAGTCCACCCAATGCCACTGAAATTTACGTTCTAACATGTCATCATCATCATCATTGGGGGCATACGCCGGGAGGCGCGTCGCCTCGCCCACCCTACGACGCCACTCCCGGGGGTCACCACGCGCGAGTTCCCATGCAGGCTCCTTTCCCATACCAAGCAGCTCTCGACAAGAAACATCAACTTGCCCCAGCCACGAGCCTTGTGGGCGCCCCCTTGGCCTCCTCCACGCCTGATTGTCTCTTACAGATACAACCCGATGGGAAGGATCGGTTTCAGGGTAGCGTGCCACATGCCCATATAGCCGAAGTTGGCGCTGACGGACTATAATAGGCCTCGATTCAGTCTCACGGTGCAATCGCTGATTTGACACGTAATCATCCCAGCGATACCCCATGATTCTGCGAAGACACTTATTACCAAAGGCATTGATTCGTCTCTTCAAGTCACTATTTAGTGTCCATGTCTCACAACCATAGAGTAAGACAGGGATCACAAGCGACTTGAAGATCCGGATCTTTGTCCTCCTGCACAGGTACCGACAACGCCAAATACTCCCGCTGAGCGAGTCCATAACACCGTGGGCTATGCCAATCCGCCGTAAGACTTCTTGACGTGACCCGCCGTCATTATGGACTGCGCTACCAAGGTATATAAAACGTTCCAAGATCTCAATGTCCTCGCCACACGCATGAACAGACTGTACTGCTTCATCTAGTAAGTCTCCAAACACCTGGACCTTGGTCTTGAGCCAGGAGACCTCAAGTCCCAAAGGCTTTGCCTCCTCGTGCAGCGCCTCGAGAGCCATCACCAGGACCTCCAGCGACTCAACAAAGATTACTGCATCATCGGCAAAAACAAGATCAGTGATCTTGGTGTTGCCGAGGGATGCTCCACAATCACTTTGATCTACAACCTTGTCCAATACCCAGTCCATACAAGCGTTGAAAAGTGATGGGGCAAGGACGCACCCTTGCCTCACTCCTGTATTCACAGGAAAGAAGCTGGATACACCTGCCCCACACTTCACAGCACTCTCAGTCCCAGAATACAGACCAGTTATCAAACCAATAGTCCTTGCAGGAATCCCTCGAAGTCGCAGAAAATCCCAGAGTGACTCACGATGCACTGAGTCAAACGCCTTCTTGAGATCAACATAGGCTGCAAGCATCCCCTGTCGAAACTCACGTCGGCGTTCCACCAGGACACGACTTCTAAAGCCGGCCACACACACACCGGCGCGGCCTGTCCGGCCGACGAAAAGGGGCGTGGCTAGAGGCGGCCGGTGTGTGTGTGTGGGGGTGTTTTTCATCCGGCGGGGCCTGTCGCAGCGGCCGGATGAAAATCAGTCGACGCTTGAAAATTCCGTCCGGCGCGGCCTGCCGCCTGCGTGTGTGTGGGTGCCTTCCGGCGCGGCCCGCCCCTCGCTCGGCCAGATAATGACTAATTGTACCAGTTATAATTGTATTTATGATAATATAGGTATTATATATGACGTATTATATATAGGTATTATATATGGCTGCACATGCAGCCATCACCAACAAGTCATTTTCGGACAGCGGATTCATGTTGTCACCACGGTGGTTCGACGTGTACTGTATATTTTCATGAGGCGGCCGGTGTGTGTGTGGGTCTCGTCCGGCGAACGATGCCTCGCCACTTTTTGTCGGCCGGACAGGCCGCGCCGGTGTGTGTGTGGCCAGCTTAACATGTCACGTTCTACATTTCAGCCTCTTTTTTTTGGTGGAAAAAATATATAATATTTTACTCAGTGTCATTTTGACATTAACTGTTATCCTATAATTAACTCATACGTTCATGCTCAAAACACACATTTTAATTACATATGTCATTTCTCAACGAATTTTTTTTTTCATTACACCACAGGCAAGCCTGGAAAAATCTTCTTCAGAAAAGCCCGTTAAAAGCTTATTTTCTATTAATCTATAACGTGTTGTGCATGTTTTAACTATATAACAATTCTATTCACATCCTTTTCACCCGTTCCCTCGATGTGTTGAGTATTTCTCCTGGCAAATAATGCTCAAAACACACATTTAAATTACACAGGTCATTTCTCAACGGATTGTTTTTTCATTACACCACAGGCAAGCTTGAAAAAATCTTCATCAGACAAGCGTGTTAAAAGCTTCTTTTCAATTCATCTATAACGTGTGGTGAATGTTTACTCGCTTTGCAATGTATTATTTTCATGAAAGCAGCATGGATTATTATGAAATCAAAACACGCATAATTTGGTTATTTATCAATGGATTTTTTTTCTGATTGCACCACAGGGAAGCCTCTTGAACGCTGGTTTTTTATTCATCTATAATGTTGGGTGCAATAACACACGGTCGAGATAATAATGTTTTACCAGTTTTCTAAGTGGCCTAAAAGGCACTTCTCCAATGGCTAATTACGCTTCATGCATTCATTTCGCGATGAATTTTTTTTGCGATTACACCACAGGGAGGCCTGTTGAACTCATGACATTTATTCATCTATAACGTTTTGTGAAATAATACACGGTTTTCTACATAATATTGTATTTCCTGTTACGCAGCCTATTTCATTGTAACAGCGTAACGGTTATTTGGTTGGGGTTAAAAGGCACCTCTTCAACTTAAAAACACGCTTAATATCATCATTTCTCAATGGATTTTTTTCTAAATTACACCACAGGGAAGCCAGTTGAAATACGATTTTTTATTCATCAATCACATTTTGTGAAATAACACACGGTTCTCGAGATATTAATGTATTACCGATTCCGCAGCCTAATTGCCAGCTTATAGGAGTAACGGTTTTCTGCGGTTAACACAAAGGCTTTGTGTCACACTGTCTGCTTCATCGCTCGAGGCAAGACGTATTACACTGCGCTCTTATCTCTCTGGTAACTTTCTCTGCTAATTATCATATATATTATACGATATTTTGCATGATAATTATAGGATGGCTTCGATCACACATGCTGCCTTAGAGGACATTCAGTTGGGTCGCAAACTCATTGATGAAGCCATTGTACCATTATTGGGGATAATTGCAAGCCATACTGGCATCGCATATGTCGAGCCAGCTGTCCTCATGACTGCCCTCTTGCCCATGGCTCGCCTTCCAGACCTCTCGGCAAAGGCGAAAGCGCTGCTAATTGTTCATCTCGGCGAAACCGAGGATGATGGACATTGGGTCCTGGTTACTTATGAACATAAATCTGTCCTTATTTATGATTCTATGAATAACATGATCCTTTCAAAGCAATTGCACAAAGTTGTGCACAAAGTTTTCGGTAAAGGTGAAGGTTCGCCAGAAAGATTAAACATTACAACCGTGCCTGTTCTTACAGTACAGACTAATGGCAACGACTGCGGTGTCCTGGCCTCGGCCTATGCTGTTGATTGGGCACTGGGTAATGACCCCGCAAAGATCCAATATGAATATGCTAAACTAAGAGCTCACATGGCATCTGTTTTGAGCAATGAAACATTTGTTGCATTCCCAAGTAGAATAACACTAACCCTGTCAAGGGTTCTCAACTTGGGCTCTCCAGAACCCATGACCCAAGTCCGCGAACAGTCAAGGGTTAACTTGGGTTCTCAAGAACCCATGAGCCAAGTCCGTAAACGTTCAAGGGTTGACTTGGGTTCTCAAGAACCCATGAGCCAAATCACAGAACGTTCGGACACTTTACAACAACAAGTGTTCCACTTACTGGAAACCAAATACCACATTACCTTGAATACTTCAGGCGGCGAGAAAGAGCTTCGTTGGGAACCACATGAACGGGGACTCGCACTCTGCCATGTGTACAGCAAGCCTACTGATTATTACTCAGTCATGGCTTCTGCGCCTCTTTCGGCTCTAAAGAAAAAAGTGTTTTATGATTTCTGCGGCCGAAAATACTTCTCTCACTTGAGTGTTACTGAAACACACATGACGCAAATCTTTAGCAGCCAAGTCGATATTGAAGTTTGGTCCGCTCCATGTAGGGTCAGGAAAACAAATCATGAGAAGAGTTTCTTGCTCTCCCTATTAACTATGTTGTCTTTGGGAAAAGGCGTTGATCCCCGGACAACTATCAACTTTGCTGCAGATGTAGCATCCTTGAGATGTACACTTTTGCAATTGATAGAGTGCTCAACAGATGATGATGGTACCCATCTTCCTGATGAGGCATTTTCTGTCGACGAGATAGATTCTCTCGATACTGCTTTTCTCACGGATCAAGTCGTTGAGAAAATTAAGGCCTTGACTGGCATTGCGGTTCTCGAGTACCCCAGGGTTCCAAAGGAACACAATGTGCGTCAAGGTGACATGATGGCCCTGATACGAGTGGTCAATAAGCAAAGCCGTAATGATTACTATGCTGCAATGCACTGTGCTCAGTTACACAAGAACGTCACTTTGCATGACTTCTGCGGACGAACGTACGCCAGGGACGTCACGAAACTGGAGAAATTTTTGCGGCCAAAGCAATGCGCCAACAGAAAGTGCCATGCGTTCTTCGAAGGAACCCGACGGTGGCTTCGAAAAAAGATACGGAGAAGACTCCTGTACTCGCTGGCGACCCTTTTGTGCCTTGCCATGAAAAAAAACATGTGGGACATTTTCGACGGCCGGGCAGATGTGGCTCAACTGCAACTAAAGTTAAATGAACTTCTGAGCGGGTCCCATATCACCCAGACCACACCAAGTACTACTACTACTGTCCACCCCAACGTACGTCCTTTGTTTCAAAGGCGGAGGAGATCAGCCAGCGACACAATCTACCTGGTAGAAATGGACACTGTGTGTTCCTGCTGCGGGGCAAACTATTTCTCCTGTGAGATGGTCGGCCCACAAGGTGGTCCGCTGTTGAAATGCTGCAAACGTGGCTTGATAAACGAACCACGGAGGGACGATGCACCACAACTGTTGGTCCGTCTTATGACTGAAGATAGTGAGGAGGGGAAACACTTCCGAGCCTCAATCTATCGCTACAACTCGTCACTGGCATTTGCTAGTATTCACGCCCAGTGCCCACCACTGGGCAGGGAGCACAAGCATTTATAGTGCAGGGCCAAATGTACACTACGATGTACCAAGGTATGTCAGGCGAGGATTCCACTCCGAAAGGGAATCAAATGTACTTCTTGACATGGAACGCGGTGTGTCCAGTAGAGTGAACGCCTACACAGGCCTCCGTTCGTCAGTGGTCAAAAGTCTGTTGGCCATGTTGCATGCATGCAATCCCTTTGCGAAGGTCTATTCCACCATGAACCAGTATTTGCTGTGCAATGAGTCACGACATGTCGAAAATGTCAATCTGGCCATGCGGGCCGATCTCAATGCAGTCCACCGGGGTACCGGTGCGATGCCAACAGCCGATGAGGTTGTGATCTTATACACGCCGTCTGAGGCAGGAGGAGACTTTGGCTCCATTGTCATGTACTCAATGGCAGATGATGTCCCGAAAACATTGAAACTGGTCTCCCAGTGCTGAGCCATTGCTCTTCCCACTGCTCAACCCCCGTGGCGACAGTGGCTACGATTATTTGACCATGAAAAAAACCTCATTCAGAGAGTACTGCAATTACCTCTTGGCACGCAGGGATGATTTCTCCACGCTAAAGTTTGGGGGGCGTCTGAAGCAAGCCTTCGTCTGTTTCTCATGCCTTAAAATGGAGGATGATCGACTATCTTATATTACCGCTAATCAGCAAACGCTCGCGGCCGACCGTTATAAAGGTCTACACGACTGGGTTCGGATGAAAGCCGATAAAGCCAACGCTCGGGTGGGAAAAATCGTCGTTCTCCCACCAACATTCACGGGCAGTCCCAGGTACATGCACCGCAAATACCTGGATTCCCTGGCTGTGGTGTGCCATTTCGGTAAGTACGACCTGTTTGTGACCATCACCACTAACCCTAGATGGCGGGAAATCACTGAAAACCTCCCACCAGGCCAGACCGTGGCTGATAACTGTGACTTGGTCAACAGGGTGTTTCATGCGAAACTAATGCTACTATTTGAACTCATTGAGAAAGAGCAGGTGCTTGGCGATGTGGCGGCCTGGCTCTATGTCATTGAATTCCAAAAAAGGGGCCTTCCCCACGCACACTGTGTACTGATATTTACACCCCAGTACTCTGTGGATTCGGCCGAGAGAGTGGACGAATTGGTCACGGCCGAAATTCCGGAACAGGACTCTGCCGAGAGAGACCTCGTACTCGAATTTATGATGCATGACCCCTGTGCGAACAGACCCAATGCCAAGTGCCACACTGGACCGGCGGATGCAAGAAAATGTAAGCATAAATTCCCCAAAGAGTTCCAGGACGAAACTGTGTATGTCGGCATTGACCAGAAAACGGTCTATAAGAGGTGCCGTTCCACCAAACCAGCTACGCTGCACGGTCGTCCAGTCGATAACAACTACATGGTACCAACAAACTTGATCCTGTTGAAGGCAATAAAGTCCCTTGTCAATGTTGAGGTTTACCAACCTCTACTTGGCGTCAAATACCTTTTCAAATATTTGACAAAGGGCGAAAACCGAGACACCATCGACATACAGCATAATATAGCCGGGCACCAGGCTGTTGCCGAAGTTGATGAGGTCAAACTATTCCAGCAGCACAGGTATTTATCCTGTTACGAAGCTGACTGGCGACTAAGAGGAGTCCCCATCAATCAGTGCTCGCATAATATTTTCAGGCTGGTAGTGCACTTGCCATTCGAACAAATGGTTTTGTTTGTCCCAGGGGAGGAAGACGAAGCACTCAGCAAGGCTGCTGAAAATAAAAGTCATCTGGAGGCGTGGTTCATGCTCAATCAAAAAGACCCCTTGGCACGCTCTCTCCGGTATGGTGATATACCGAGTCATTATGTATGGAACTCCGCTGACAAAATGTGGCGTTACGAAATAATATTTATATGTGGTTATTTATGGCGTGGTTGAACTTCGATCTGGTTATAGTGGCTACGCGTCTTGGTAGACCGAGCCATCAGTACTTCAAACCACATCCTAAATATCCGCCGCGTCTATCGTACCATTCGGAGTTAAAATATAGCTACTGGCGAAAGTTCTCCGTAAAAAAACTTAATGAGTGTCGGAGGGAACCGCTAGGTCACTTGGAAGACTCTCCAAATTAATTATTACAACTACTTTGTTCAATAATTAACGCTTTATTATATTGCTGTAACTACACTAGTAACTACTACTAGTTCACAACTTGTAATTGCTGGCTGGCAGATAAAAAAAATCGCTATTTTTGCCTATACTCAAACTATTATTTTCTGCTGATACGTGGCCTACAATTATACGTAGGTTTAAGGTCTCAGGCGTACGCAGCACGCCTGAGACCTTAAACAAACTAAGTCATACCTAAAGAAATATATTCTCTATAAGAACACAAACAAATATCAATTAATATTACAATTTTACAATATTACATATTATAATCATATTAAATATGACTGAATTAAAATATGCTAATTTCTGCAAATTCCACCCAATGCCACTGACATTTACGTTCTAACATGTCACGTTCTACATTTCAGCCTGTTATTTTTTTGGGGAAAAAAAATATTGACGCTCTGTCATTTTCACAATAACTGTTATCCTATAATTAACTCATACGTTCATGCTCAAAACACACATTTAAATTACACACGTCATTTCTCAACGGATTTTTTTTTCATTACACCACAGGCAAGCCTGGAAAAATCTTCATCAAAAAATTCTCTTAAAAGCTTCTTTTCAATTCATCTATAACGTGTTGTGAATGTTTTAACGATATAACACTTCCATTCATATAATTTTCACCGGTTCCCTTGATGTGTTGAGTATTTCTCCTGGCAAATAATGCTCAAAACACACATTTAAATTACACACGTCATTTCTCAACGGAATTATTTTTTTATTACACCACAGGCAAGCCTGGAAAAATCTTCATCAGACAAGCGTGTTAAAAGCTTCTTTTCAATTCATCTATAACGTGTGGTGAATGTTTACTCGCTTTGCAATGTATTATTTGCATGAAAGCAGCATGGATTATTATGAAATCAAAACACGCATAATTTGGTTATTTATCAATGGATTTTTTTTCTGATTGCACCACAGGAAGCCTATTGAACGCTGGTTGTTTATTCATCTATGAATGCTTGAGGTGCAATAACCACTGGTGTCTCGAGATAATAATGTTTTAAGTGGTTTTGTCTAAGTGGGATAAAAGGAACTTCTCAATGGCGAATTACGCTTCATGGCAAAAATTTCTCGATGGATTTTTTTCGATTATACTACAGGAGCCCTGTTGGATCTCATGGATGTGTATATCTATAACGTTTTGTGAAATAAAACACGGTTTTCTAGAGATAATAATGTATTTCATGTTCCGCAGCCTATTCATTGTTACCTCCATAACGGTTAATTTGGGGGGTTAAAAGGCAGCTCTCCAGTAAAAAACACGCTTAATAATCAATCATTTCTCAATGGACTATTTTTTCTAAATTATCACCCAGGGAAGCCAGCTCAGTTGTGAATATGCATTTTTATTCATCAATAAGTCATTTTGTGAAAAACACACGGTTATAGAGATATTAATGTGATTACCGATTCCGCAGGCTAATTGACAGCTTATAGGGAGTGTCACTGGTTTTCGCGGGCTTAACAACAAAGGATGTTTGTCACTGTCCTGCTTCACTCGCTCGAGCAAGACGTATTACACTGAGGCTCTTATCTCTCTGGTACTTTCTCGCGGGTAATGTACATAATATCATACGATATTTTGCATGATAAATAGGATGGCTTCGGTCACATATATGATGCCTGTAAGGACAGTTCAGTTGGGTCGCAAACTCACTGATGAAAAGGCACATTGTACCATTATTGCGGGTATTTTTTTTTTTTTTTTAAAAAATCGCTCAAGAACACATTAACATACACATGTGTTACACAGATAATTTTTGTAATTAGGGTATAAATCTACGGTCTACCCTTGCCAAGTGTTGAAAATACATAGGGCCAGGACCAATAAATTTCATCATTCTTTAACTACTCGGTTCTAAGCAATATCACTATACTTGAACAACAATTACTACCTCGCCACACAATACGCATTTCTGTACTGAGATCATTTCATTGTAATATATGGAATAACATTTGATCTCTTATTTTTTTTGCATTTATCTTTCTCACAGATTCAAATGGCCGAGGGGCATGCTCTTGCAAAGGTGCCGTGTGGGACAGTAGTCTGGGTCCTTCACAAACTGGATGTGGATGGGGCGCGGAGCTGCGCTGTTCAGGGCACCAGGGGGCCAGGCTGATGGCTTTAAAACGATTCCACGCCTAAAAGATGGTGACTCGCTGGCTCATGAACTTTACGGTGTCCTGTTGTCTACGGGGGGGAATGATATAGATGACGGATTCGGGTCCCCAGGAGATATTATCACTAATATAGGGCAATCGTTACTGGACATTGAGGAAAGCTGGGGAGCAAACGTTGGCGTGGTTGATCGAACCAAGATTGACCGACCGCCAATCACCGGCGACACTCGGTTGACCAGGATTGAATTACAATAGGGTCAAACAGATGCGCGTCAAACAGGGCGTTAAAACGTGGAATATGAATCGGGGCTAACGCATTTGTACGTTCTAGTGCCCAGTCCCTTACGGTAAGCTGATCTTGGACCAGATGGTGTTCACTGGACAAGAGGCCAGACACTTGGTTACACAATAAAAATAATCAAACTTCCTCACATTTCAACATTAAAAAATGGGGCGTGTAATAGGTTTACCTGCCTACCGGAGTTAACGATAGAGCTAATGGCGAAAGTTCTGCCCGTTGAAAAAAAACTTAATGAGTGTCGGAGGGAACGCTAGGTCAGTGGGCCCCAGACATAATACGCGACGGATTTGTTTAAATATCGGTGCATTGTGGGGATAAGGCGGGTCACCGCGGGTGGACTACGAAGGAAGGAAAAACTACGGCGATGGAGAGATTTCGGGCTATTTTGCGCGAAAATTTGATATTCAGTTGCTCATATTACGTGTGCTCTGTTCTCGCTGGACAACCCACTATAGAGAAGACCTGAGGTAATGGCTGATGGCAGAGGCTTCTAACCATAGAAAACAGAGTATAATCAGAGCCTCGTCTCCAAAAGGTAAGCAACTGGAGTACGTAATGTGCCCTACCGCTTGTTAACTTTAATGAGGGACTCTGCTGTGACTGTGTTCCTTGGTTTAGAGGCCTTTGCACAACGAACAATCACCTCAGGTCTTCCTATGTGTCAGAGAGCACGGGAAATATAGCACAATGGAATATCAATTACGCCCAAAACAACGGTGCGAATTTTTTCATCGTCGTAATCTTCTCTTTGTAGGCTGTACATATGCATGTATGTATAGTGATGAAAATACCTTATTAATTGAGTTCTTGTGGTATTGTTACTTCCTCATAATAAGTGTGCTACATCATGGTTTTTAAGTGTCTTACTTGACGAGCCGAATTGAATACTCTGAGTCGTATACCAACAATCACCAAACCTTTGCTTTGATTTTATCTTTTACTCCATCCATAAACAAGTGCATAGACCGACCGTGACATTTACCATCCTTTGCCTATATTGGTACACTGGCATGGTACTGTCGTCTACCGAATTTTTGTCCCACAAAAATCGGGGAAAACGTCGCCGACAGTAATAGCTTGAGGTTGTGATCCGGTCATTCGCAGCCACATGCATTTCGCCTTCAGCACCATTAGAGTCATTTCGCCACCACAGTATGGTGTCCTATAGGAGCTAGGAGTTAGGTATTGATTTTGTTTAGTGTGGGTCCGATGTGAACCCCCAAAAACCCCCCGCTAGAGGTTAGGTTAGATTTGTTTTAAAGTTAGGTTAGGGTAGGTTAGATTGGGTAGTGTTAGGTAGATTTGGTAGGTTAGATTTAGGATTAGATTAGGTTAGGATAGGTTAGATTGGTTAGGTTTAGGGTAGAATTTGGTTAGGTTTAGGTTATCGGTGGGTCAAACCATCTTGCTAGGGTAGGTGTTAATGTTAGGTTAGCGTTGTTAGTTTGGTTAGGCAATTTAGTCATTTTCGCCCACAAGACATTTCGTCCACCTGAAGTCAATTCGCCCCCCATATATAAGATCAATTCGCCCGCACTCTAAAGTCAATTCGCCCACAAGATCCATGTACGGAGTCAGTAACTATAGATTATATCTTCCTCTGGCAGAAATGGGAATGGACCACCATGTAACCTGGGCGAAATGACGGTAAGTTCTCTAGTGTTTGCCATACTCATCACATTCCCCCAAACAATTGGGGAACTGTGGGAATGCACGGGGTTTTACGGGGGGGTGGGGAAAACAAATTAGTACGTCGGAAACACGTAAAAGAGTGTGTAGGGGGGGAAAACTTCCCTAAATGCTAGGGGTAATTTAGTATATCTAGAGAAATAAGTACCTAACCAAACATAAAAACCAACCTATACCAAAAATTAACCTTACCCTAGCGAGGGGGGCGTGACCACCGATAACCTAACCTAACCGAAATATAACCTAACCTACCAAATCTAACCTATCAAAACTAAACCCAAAGATCTACATCTAACCTAACATAACCAATTTAATAGGTTAGATCAGGTAGATTTGTTAGTAGGTTGGTTAGCTTCAGCTTAGCTTAAGTGTAGATTTGGTAGGTTAGGTTATGAAGGGGTCAAGCCCCTGCTTAGGGGTTAGGTAATTTGGTTAGCGTTTAGGTGTATTTTGGCTAGGCAATTTTAGATATAAGGAAATTACCTCGATTATTAAGGAAAATTTACGCCCCCCCCCTATATAACTCTTTAATACGTGTTATCCGGCGTATAATTTGTTCCCGCACCCTCGAAAATACCCCGCATTACCCACAGGTCCCAAAACTTGATGTTGGGGAAAGTGGGAGAGTATGGGCAAACATAGATAATTTAGCGTCATTTCGCCCAAGGTTACTGGGGTCATTCCATTTGCCGCCAGAGGAAGATATAGTTACATGACTCCGTGACAGGATCGTGTGGCGAATGAGCTCTTGTATGTGGGACGAGTGACCTTACATGTGGACGAAATGTCTTTGTCGGGCGAAGATAACGGAAATGCGCTAACCAAAATAAACTCGTTAACCTAACCAAAATTAACGCTACCCTAGCAGGGGGCTTGACGCCAACGATATGCTCAAATAACCAAAATCTAAACCTAACCTACCAAATTAACCTATCACTAAGACTAACAAAATCTAATCTAACCTAACCAAACTAACGCCTAAAAACTACCCAAATCTAACCATACCCTAAACAAATTAACCTAACCGACTAGCGGGGGGTGGGGGGGGTTCTCGACCACCTAAACGCAAAATCATAAACCTAACTACCTAGCTCCTTATAGACTCCATCAGTGTGGGGCGCGAAGAGGGATCTATGGGCTGGTGGCTAATGGGATGTGGGCGAAAATGACCGGATATTTAACCTAACCATATGTTCGTGGCGGAGTTTGTCCTGATTTGCTGTAGGGACAAAAATGTATCGGTAGACGACAGTAACCATGGCAGGGTATCATGAGGGCAAAAGGAGGGTAATGTTCACCGTGGTATGCAACCTTGTATGGTGGAGTAATAGTGATAAATCAAAGCAAAGGTTTGGTAAATGTTGGTAGTAGACTCAAGAGTATTCAATTGGCTCGATCAAGTAACACTTTAAACCAGATGTACACACTTATGATGCGGAAAGACAATAAAGGAAAACTCGCAAGTTACGTGTAAGGTATTTAATACTATCCTAACCTATGAATATGTACAGCCTACAAAGAGAAGAATGTACGACGATGGAAAAAAAATTCGAGTGTGTTTGGGCAAATTGAGGATCCGGGCTATATTTCCGGTGCTCGCGAACAAGACATAGAGAAGACCTGAGGTGATGGTAGATGTGCGAAAGCTTGCTAAACCAGGAAAACAGTCACAGTCAGGAGTCTTCATAAGAAGTAAGCAAGTGGTTCAGGGACAAATACGTACCACCAGTTGCTTGCCTTTTGACGAGGCTTGTTATGACTCTGTTATTCTTGGTTAGGAAGCCTTCGCACATCAGCCATACCTCCAGGTCCTGCTTATAGTGTTGCAGTCGAGAACAGCGACGCACAGTGAATATAGCACTGGAATATCAATTTCCGCAAAATAGCTCGAAATTCTTCCGCGTCGCGTAGTTTGTTCCTTCGTAGGTTCCACCGCGGCGAGCCCACGCCTTATTCACAATGGCACCGTGTAAACAAACCGGAGGGCGTGTAGTTTATGGGGTTAGGGTCCATTGGAAGACTCCAAATGAGTTATACAAAATAGTTTGTTGAATAATTCAACGTTACATATTTCGTGTAACTACGTCACTAGTTACAACTTATAATTTGCTGGCTGCAGATAAAAAAAAAATCGCTATTTTGCCGATACGCTCAAAACTATATTTTCTGTGATACGGGGCCTAAACATTTATACGTAGGTTAAGCACGGTTGTAAGGCACGCTGTGACCTTAAGACGAGCTAACATGAATACCTAAAGAAATATAGTTTGTAAGAACATCAGAACAAAAATCATTTAATATTCTTATTTTTCTTTTCCTAATTAAAAAATAATTTCCAATGCTCATCATACGTCACTGTACAAACCTACGTAGTGTAAGGATCAGCGTGATGCGCACGCTAGACCTTAAAAACAAGTACGTGCATACCGAAGATATTGTATTTTCTGGGAAACAATAACACCCACGAAATTTCTCACATCATATTGCTTTTCCGGATTTAAAGACACAAATAATTATTCATCCTACAAAACGGTGTCCAAACACACGGAGTTGGCTTGACCTTAAACAAGTACGTATATCGAAGCGATTTTAGATCGGAACAACAAAAGTACGCAATAATGTTTTTTTTTTCTTTTTTCAAAACTACAATTTCTCAATTCCAGTGATACGTGTCCCCAAACACACTGCCCGTTTGGGACTGGATTGTTGGGTCCATGGCTATCACTAACCGTATGTATAATATATTAGGGGTGGTTCACTTTTATAGCGTAAGGAAATTCAAAGTGAAACTATACGTTTTCGCACCCCGTGGACTTATTGTGGAGGATTCTTGAGGAAACTCCCAAATCAATGAGTTCTGCGTACCAAATAAAAGCATGATGAGGGGCGCCATCCGATGTGATCGAAAGTTTGCTCTGCTTCCCATCTTAGCATAGTGTAGCCTAGCCATACAGTGTTGTGTAGTGCTCCATGCCTTTAGAGTATATTTTCTTGGCGATGGAATCGTTGGTGCAATACCCCGACGTAGTTTTTTGCTGTTAACATAGCTCTGTATTTTAATGTCAAACCCAGAAAGTAAGCTAAAAAACATGCATCTTTTTTTTTTTTGTCCTCAGGTCAAGAATGGCGCGCCTTCAACTCGAAACAGGACTGGATCTGTTTTTGTTGCACAGCCCCCATTGAAGCCTCAGCCAGATTGTCCTGTCCAACAGGGGGAAGATGTTCTGCGGCGACTCTTCGTCATGGATCGAATTAGCAAGGGACAATCGAAAAGCTGTCATCGGACGAAGTCTACAGGGTTTGGGAAACGGGCCATATTCCTGTTGTCTGAAATCAGGCTATCATGAGAAAAAACTGGAAACCCTCGTCCGGGAAGTATCGAAGTTCGTAAGAAGGGAAAAAAACGTCAATCCGAGGGGGACGATAGGTCTCCGCGACGCTCCTCCCAGGGGAACACTTGGCGTCACTGTTCGACAATCGCAGCCCTGCCAATTCCTTACCTCCATGATCCACCCTCAACAGGAAGCACAAGGACTTCCTCGATGACAAAGGGGCCTAGAGGAAAATGGTAATTGGAGGTACTGTTGACAAGGAGAGCATGGCAAAAGAGTCTAGGATAAATGAGAGGTTGGCTCGCTGGAGAGAAGGAAGGAAGGAGAAGGACTGTTTGTCAGGAGGACTTTGGAGAGGGGGGAGAGATGATTGATGTTCGGTGACCGGGAGTTCCGCCACTGTTAATGTGGCTTGATTCATCAACTTCTTCGTCCGACAGCCAACTCTTCTGCTCGGGAAGCGCCGCTGCCTCGCTTCTGTCCGAAAAGGCTGAAGATCACGAGAGGAGGTGGCAGCAGCAGATGACGGGGGTTCAAGTTGACCTACTCGACGGAGCCCAAACGTTGTTCTCTGCCATCGCTGCAGACAGGGGGGTCAGTGCTGAGTCCGTCCAGCCTCGTCCATTCGCCCGGATAGTCGGAAAGTGTTGCGGAAGGAGACAGCAAGAAGCAGCCGTCAAGAATTATCGAACACGCAAGACAGGAAAGCACGACGCGGGTTCTCACCTTCATTGGGACGGGAAGCACTCGTTGCCCGGATCCAGATAAGTCAAGGTCATGGTCGATCAGCTTGCGCATGTTTGGGTCACCCAGTCCGTCCTTGAAGGAGAGGACAGAAGCTCATGGCCTATCACCCGCATGCCATCCGTGACCGGAGGAAGCACATGGCCAGCCAAAGTCGAGGCGACACATCAAGACACAGGAAGTTCGAAGACAGAGTTGGAGGGTCTCTGCTTCGACACCACGCACGCCTTCAAACACGGGCGCGTGGCTGGCTGTTGCACACTCTCGAACAGGAAGTTGAGGTCGTCCGTGTTGAACTGGTGGCGTGCCGCCACAACGTTATGGAGATCTATGTCCTGGCCCCAGCCTTCAAGGCACCTCGGCGACGTACGTCCGGCCCAGGACTTTAACTTATGTTCAAACGGATCCAAAAGGAGGGGCCCAACTCTCATAAAAGCCAATGCTACGATGCATTCAACGACCAACGATTGGCGACCATGACGAATGGAAGAAGGGACGACCCTTGAGGCTCTCTGCCAAGGCTTGGCCGCAACGACAAGAGACGATATAAAGAGTTAGCGGAACTACCCGACCAAGGCCATAAGGGGAAGGTTCCCACCACCTTCCGCAAACCAGGAAGCTACCACTACGCGGAGATGATGGCGAAGGTGATATACACGCTTCACAGATGACGAGTTCTAAGAACGAGTTCGAACTCACGCGCAGGACTGCGTAGCTCCAGAGTGAGTGTGTTACATAATTCCTAATCTACGCCGGTGGTCCTGGTCGAGGCTCCCTCTGGGCCGCAGACGTCCTTTCAACGATCTCAGCTCTCTCCATGATCTTCCACCAAGTACAGGAGACCCAATCAAAAGATCTTGGATGGGCCACGGTGAAGACCTTCAAGCGGCACTTTTGGTACTTGGGAAAGGGAACCTTGTTGGCCTTGCCTTGTTCAGCGACAAAGTCACGATCGAGGAAGGCAAGACCGAAGATGGTGGAGAAGCGTGGCCATTGAACAAGGAGCCTCGACAAGAAATGATGGACGACAGCACCCCAAGATCGCTTCTCGGTCACTTTGAGTGGGACTGGTCACCTAAGGAGGTCACTTTCTCCTTCACGGAACGAAGTTGGATCGCCTCGTTTCTCCAACTCCCTGTGCTCAAGCTGGAAGAAACGAAGGCGTGAACAGCCGGGCAAGGGAGGGACGTCCAACATTGCGCAATGACAAGATCCTGCGGAACGGGCGATCAAACTACTCATGAGTATTCCCCAGATTCCGCACCAAGGAGCGAGAGCGATCGACAAGCTCTCTGCAAGCTGCGCGCGTCACTGACGGCTGAACTGTAGACCCTAAACTAATCTTACAAGGAATATAAAATGTTTGCAATGCGTTATTTTCAGTCATTGTTGAAGTTTGTAGTTTTAAAGAAAGTCAGGAAATGTGCCATTGCTATCACTGTTCCTTGGTTCTAGTATCAAAGTAAGTATCATACGTATACCCTGCTGTATCGTGAAATTGTTCCTAGAATAGGTTAGTTACCTCCACTTTTCCGAGAAATATATTCGTTTTGTCTGTGGCATTTATAGTTGATGTGAATAAAAAAACTGAGAAATGGATATTTGTAGTGTCTACGAAAAATCAACTACCCTGTGCGGAACCCGCAAATCTAAAAGATTCACATGAAGACGTTTTGTGCTTCTGTTTATTGCCATCCTGAACAATAATTAAGGGCGATCGTTATAGATGTTCAAATTTCACTTTTGAACGCACTCTAAGTATATAGTTATATATATGTATATATATATATCTATGTAGTAGTTATTATGCTTATTAATATATATAATATATATATATATAACAATCATTATGAGATATCATAATATATATATACTTAAGATATATATATACTAGTATAATATAATATATATACGATATATGATTACTAAGTTATATATTATATATATAGAATAACACATATATAAATATTATATATATTACTAGTATATATACGTATATTATATATATATATATAATATATATAATTATATATATAATCTATAGAAATATATAAATATATTAGAATATATATATATAAATATATATAAATCTAATATATATATATATATATATATATTATATGATATATATATATATATATATATATAGCATATATAATATGTTAAAGTGATAGCTAGTTCCATTGGGTCTTTGCTTGGGTCCTTGCCCCTGCCAAGGCTTTTTCTATGTCATCATGAAAAAATTGGCTGTCTGGACATGTCACCTCTTTTAAGTCCTTTTATATAAGAGTTGATGTATACCTTTTAACTTTTAAGATATGTTGAACATATTCCTTATTTTTTTGATTACCTTATTTCTAAAACGACCAAATGATTAAGTTACATAAGAAGTGAAAATCGCAATTATCACTACCATTTCTAGATATCTAGTTCGACGCAAGGGATAATTACTTTATACCTCAGTCTATCGTATACTACCTTCAAACAGGCACTGGTACTCAGTATTTATCATTCATCCCTAACCTGTTTTAAAAACCAATACCATCAAGACTGTTATACACAGAGTTATAGTTTCTCCTCCAACTGGGTTTGCTCGATAATGAAATAAATTCACTGTACTAATTTTTCCAAAATACTGATTATCCCCATTTAAAAACGGGGTTTCTGGATTTTGCTTCATTACACACGGGCAAGCCTGAAATTTTCATAAAAAAAACTGTTAAAAGTTTTCTTTTCAATTCATCTATACGTGTTTGTGAATGTTTTACGTAACGATATAACACTTCTACTCACATCATTTTCACTGGTTCCCTCGATGTGTTGAGTATTTCTCCTGGCAAAATTGCTCAAACACACATTTAAATTACACAGGTCATTTCTCAACGGAATAGTTTTTCATTATTACCACAGCAAGCCTGGAAAAATCTTCATCAAACAAACGTGTTTTAAGCTCTTTTCAATCATCTATACGTGTTGTGACGTGTTAATCGCTTTGCAATGTATTTTTCTAAAAGCACCATGGAATTATGAAATCAAAACGCATAATTACTCATTTACAATGGATTTTTTTCCTGATTGCACCACAGGGAAGCCTCTGACACGCTGGTTTTTATTCATCTATAATGTGGGTCAATAACACACTGGTTCTCGAGATAATAAGTTTTACGGTTTTTAAGTGGGCTAAAAGGCACTTCTCCAATGGCAAATTACGCTTCATGCAATAATTCTCGATGGATTTTTTTCCGATGTATACTACAGGGAGCCTGTTGACTCATGATGTTTATTAATCTATAACGTTTTTGTGAAATAAACACGGTTTTCTAGATAATAATGTATTTCCTGTTCCGCAGATATTTCATTGTACTGCATAACGGTTATTTGGGGGGGTTAAAAGGCAGCTCTCCAGTTAAAAACACGTTAAAATCATCATTTCTCAATGGACTATTTTCTAAATATACACCCACAGGGAAGCCAGTTAATATGCATTTTTATTCATCAATAATATTTTGTGAAATAACACACGGTTCTCGAGATATTATGTATTACGATTCCGCAGGCTAATTGCCAGCTTATAGGAGTCACGGTTTTCTGGGCTTAACACAAAGGCTTTTTGTCACTCTGTCTGCTTCATCGCTCGAGGCAAGACGTATTACACTGAGCTCTTATCTTCTGGTAACTTTCTCTGGTAATATCATATATATCATACGATATTTTTGCATGATAATTATAGGATGACTTCGGTCACATATGCCTGCCTTAGAGGACATTCAGTTGGGTCGCAAACTCACTGATGAAGCCATTGTACCATTATTGCGGATAATTGCTAAAACACTTAACATACACATGTGTTACACAGATAATTTTAATTAGGTATAAATCTACGGTCATACCTTGCAAAGTGTGAAAAAACATATGGCCAGACCAATAAATTCATCATTCTTAACTACTCGGTTCTAGCAAATATCACTTAACAACAATTACTACTGCCACACAATACACATTTCTTACTGAGATCATTTCATTGTAATTATGGAATTAACATGTATCTCCTCTATTTTTTTTTTCATTTATCTTTCTAACAGATTCAAATGGCCGAGGGAATGCTCTTCAAAGTTGCCGTGTGGGACACTAGTCTGTGTCCTCACAACTGGATGTGGATGGGGCGGAGGTGCGCTGTTTCAGGGCACCAGGGGGCAGGGCTGATGGCTTATAACGATTCACGCCTAAACGAGGTACTCGCGTGGACTCATGACTTACGGTCTGTTTCTGGGGGGAATGATATAGATGACGATTCGGTCCCAGAGATATTATCACTAATATTAGGGCAATCGTTACTGAATTGAGAAAGCTGTGGGACAACGTTGGCGTTGTTTGATCGAACCAAGATTGACGACCAATCACCGCGACACTCGGTGACCAGATGAAATTACAATAGGGTCAAAGATGCCGTCAACAGGGCGTTAAAACGTGGATTAACGGGCTACGCATTTGTACATTTCAGTGCCAGCCCTTTCGTAGCTGATCTTGGACCAGATGGTGTTCACTGGACAAGAGGCCGACACTTTGTTACAAATAAAATAATCAACTTCATCACATTTCAACATTAAAAATGGGGCTGTAATTAGGTGTTAACTGCATACCGGAGTTACGATAGAGCTAATGGCGAAAGTTCTCCGTAAAAAAAACTTAATGAGTGTCGGAGGGAACCGCTAGGTCAATTGGAAGACTCCAAATTTATTATTACAACTATTTGTTCAATAATTCACGCTTTACTATATTGCTGTAACTACGTCATAGTTCACAACTTATAATTGCTGGCTGGCCTATACCCAAACTATTATTTTCTGTTGATACGTGGCCTACAATTATACGTAGGTTTAAGCACGGTTTAAGCACGCCTGTGACCTTAAACGAGCTAAGTAATACCTAAAGAAATATATTCTCTGTAAGAACACAAACAAAAATCATTTAATATTATTATTTTTCTTTTCCTCATTAAAACTATTTCCAATTTCTCATCATACGTCACCTACAAACATACGTAGGTTTAAGGTCTCAGGCGTGCGCAGCACGCCTGAGACCTTAAACAAGCTACGTCATACCGAAGATATTGTAATTTCGGGAACAATAACAACACGAAAATTTTCTCCATCCATATTGCTTTTCCGGATTTAAAACAAAACTAATTATCATCCTACAAATACGTGTCCAAACACACGGAGTTGGCTTGACCTTAAACAAGCTACGTCATATCGAAGATATTTTAGATTCTGGAACAACAAAAATACGCAATAATGTTTTTTTTTCTTTTTTCAAACTACAATTTCTCAATTTCTATTGATACGTGTCCCAACACACTGCGTTGGCTTGATGTTGGCTCCATGATATATATACATATGTATATATATATTAGGGTGGTTCACTTTTATAGAGTAAGAAATTCAAAGTGAACTATACGTTTTTGCACTCGTGAATTATTGTGAGGATTCTTGAGAAACTCCCAAATCCAGAGTCTCGTCCAAATAAAAGCATGTTGAGGGGTCGCACCGAGTGATCGAAAGTTTGCTCTGCTTCCCCTTAGCATAGTGTACCTACCATACAGTGTTGTGGGCTCCATGCCTTTAGATATACTTCTTGGCGATGGCAACTCGTTTGGTGCATACCCCGACGTAGTTTTTGCTGTTACATAGCTCTGTATTTATAATGTCAAACCCAGAAGTAAGCTAAAAAACATCATCTTTTTGTCCTCAGGTCAAAATGGCGCGTTCAACTCGGAAACAGACTGAGCTGTTTTTGTTGGCACAGCCCCTTGAAGCCCTCAGCCAGATTGTCCTTCCAACAGGGGAAGATGTTCTGCGGCGACTCTTCTGTCATGGATCGAATAGCAAGGACAATCGAAAAGCTGTCATCGACGAAGTCGTCAGAGTTTGGGAACGGGCCCATATTCTGTTGTCCCGCTGCGATCAATCATAAAAATGAAACCTCGTCGGGAAGTACGAAGTTCGTAAGAAGGCGAGAAAAACGTCAATCCGAGGGGGAAAGGTCTCCGACGCCCTCCTCCAGGGACACTTGGCGTCACTGTTCGACATCGCAGCCCCTGCCACTTCTTCCTCCATGATCCACCTCAAACAGAAGGACAAGGACTTCCTCGATGACCAAAGGGGCCAGAGGAAAATGGTAATGAGTACTGTTGACAAGGAGAGCATGGCAAAAGAGTCTAGGAAACATGAGAGGTTGGCTGCTGGAGAAGGAGAAGGAGAAGTTAGCAGAGACTTTGGAGAGGGGGAGAGATGATGAGTGGTGACCGGGAGTTCCGCCACTGCTGAATGTGCTGATTCATCAAACTTCTTCGTCCGACACCAACTCTTCTGCTCGGGAAGCGCACGCTGCCTGCTTCTCGTCCGAAAAGGCTGAAGATCACGAAGGAGTGGCAGCAGCAGCTGACAGGGTCAAGTGACTCTCGCGGAGCCCACCACGTGTTCTCTGCCATCGCTGCAGACAGGGAGTGCTGAGTCCGTCCACCTCGTCCATTCGCCGATATCGGAAAGTGTTGCGGAAGGAGACAGCAGAAGCAGCCGTCAAGGATTATCGAAACCAAGTACAGGAGCACGACGCGGTTCTATCCTTCATTGGGACGGGAAACTCTGCCGATCAGAAAGTCAAGGTCATGTCGATCGCTTGGCCATCGTTGTCACAGTCCGTCCTTGAAGGAGATGAAGCTCCTGGCTATCCCTGCCTTGCCATCCGGTACCGGAGAAGCAATGGCCAGCAAAGTCGAGGAGACCATCAGACACAGAAAGTTCGAAGACAGAGTTGGAGGTCTTGCTTCGACACCACCGTTCAAACACGGGCGTCCATGCTGGCTGTTGCACACTCCTCGAACAGAAGTTAGGTCGTCCGTTGTGAACTTGGCGTGCCGCCACCACGTTATGGAGCTCATCCTGGCCTCAGCCTTCAGGCACCTCGGCGACGCTACGTCCGGCCCAGACGTTCAACTATTCAAACGGATCCAAAAGAAGTGGCCCACTCTCATAAAAGCCAATGCTACGATCATCAACGACCCACGATGGCTGACCATGACGAATGGAAGAGGACGACCCTTGAGGCTCTTGCCAAGGCGCCGCAACGACAAGAGACGATTATAAAGAGAGTTAGCGGAACTAACCGCCAAGGCCCCATTAAGGGGATGGTTCCCACCACCTTCCGCAAACCAGGAGCTCACACTACGCGAGATGGATGGCGAAGGTGATCTACACGCTCAAGATGACGATGTTCAAGAACGAGTTCGAACTCACGCCGAGGGAACTGCGTAGCCTCCAGGAGATGAGTGTGTTCATCATCCTAATCTACGCCGTGCCTGGTTCGAGGCTCCCTTGGCCGCAGACGCTCCTTTCAACGATCTCACTCTCTTCCATGATCTCCACAAGTACAGAGACCTCAACTCAAAGATCTTGGAGGCCACGGTGAAGACCTTCAAGCGGCACTTTTGGTACTTGGGAAAGGACCTTGTTGGCCTTGCCTTGTTCAGCGACAAAGTCACGATCGAGGAGAAGACCAAGATGGTGGAGAAGCTGGCCATTGACAAGGACCTCGACAAGAAGTGATGGACGACAGCACCCCAAGATCCTTCTTCGGTCACTTTGAGTGACCTTGTCACCAAGGAGTCACTTTTCTCCTTCACGGAACTGAAGTTGGATGCCTCGTTTCTCAATCTCCTGTGCTCAGCTGGAAGGAAAAACGAGGCGTACAACCAGGGCAAGGAGACCGTCCAACATCTGGCAGTGACCAATGATCCTGCGGAACGGGCGATCAAACTTATCACTGATTATTCCCAGATCCTCACCAAGGACGAGAGCGATCGACAAGCTCTCCTGCAAGCTGTCGAGCGTCACTGACGGCTGAACCTGAACCCTAACTAATCTTACAAGAATATACAAATGGTTTCAATCGTTATTTCAGTCATTTGAAGTTTTAGTTTTAAGAAAGTCCAGGAAATGTGCCATTCCTATCACTGTTCCTTGTATAGTATCAAAGTAATATTCATACTTGTATACCCTGCTGTATCGTGAAATGTTCCTAGAATAGTTAGTTACCTCACTTCCGAGCAAATAGTTTCGTTTCTGTGGCATTTATAGTTGATGTGAATAAATAAACTTGAGAAATGAATATTTGATTGTCTCGAAAAATCAACTACCCTGTGCGACCCAAATCTTAAAAGATTCACATGAAACTTTTTGTGCTTTTGTTTCTTGCCATACCTCACAATAATTCATGGGTGTCGTTATAGATTTCAAACTTTCAACTTTTTGAACCACCCTAATATATATATATATATATATATATATATATATATATATATAATATATATATATATAAATATATATATATATAATATATATATATAATATATATATATAATATATATATATAATATATATATATATATAATATATATAAATATATATATATATATAAATATATATTATAAATATATATATATTTATATATATATAATATATATATATAATATATTATATAAATATATATATATATATATAAATAATATATATATAATATATATATATATATATATATAATATATATATCTATATATATATATATATATATATATATATATATATATATATATATATATTATATATATCGTTAAAAGTGATAGCTAGTTCCATTGGGTCTTGCTTGGGTCCTTCCCCTGCCAATGCTTTTCTATGTCATCATGAACAAATTTGGCTGTCTGACTGTCCTACCTCTTTTAAATCCTTTTATTATAAAGTTGATGACACCTTTTTACTTTTTAAGAATGTTGAACATATTCCCTTATTTTTTTATTACCTTAATTCTAAACGACCAAATATTAAGTTTACATATGAAGTTGAAAATCAATTATCACTACCATTTCTAGATATCTTAGTTACACGCAAGGATAATTATTTTACTACCTCAGTCTATCGTATACCTACCTTCACAGGCCTTGGTACTCAGTATTTATCATTCATCCCTAACCTTTTTAAAACCAATACTATTAAGACTTTACTACACAGATGTTATAGTTTCTCCTCCAACTGGTTTGCCTTCGATAATGAAATTAAATTCCTTACTAATTTTTTCCAAAATAATGATTATCCCCTTAAATTGATCGAAAAACCAATCTCTAGTTTCTTAGATGAAAAGTTCAACCCTAAGTCGAGTCAATACGAATCTATATTAGACACTCATTATATTAAACTTCCAATTTATGGCAATCTTAGTTATATCATTCGTAAAAAACTCAATGATCTACTAAAGTTACACTTTCCTAACTTAAAATTTTAATTTGTTTTTACTAATCCATTTACTATAAAAACACATTTCAAATATAAAGATCCTATACCTAAAACTCTTATCTCCAATATAATTTATGAATTTGAGTGTTCGAGTTGTAAGGCTCGATACATTGGCGAGACGTCGATAAATCTAACCCTTAGGTTCGCAGAACATAAAGGTGTTTCTGTTCGTACTGGCCGACCTATCTCTTCCCCTTCTCAATCTGCAATACGCTCACACTCCCATGATCTTGATCACCCATTCTCTATTGATGATTTTAGAATTTTATCAAAGGCAAACTTCTCTAGTGATACTAAATTATTAGAATCCATACACATCAAGCACTTGTCTCCTGATCTTAATTATCAAGTCACCTCATGCCAACTACATATACTCAAATGATTATCACACTGTTTCGATCGTCCGACTCTCGTTCCGATCGCCTCATAGAAACTGAAATGCTACCTGTAATATCATTGTTCATTCAGTCCTCTGCCAACCTAGACAGCATACACTTCGAGGTTTGTTAAATTATAAATTATGTTTTTAGTTTTTAGATAATATAGGATTATTTTATTGCTTTAAATTTTTTAGATGTTTGCTTTTAGCAGTTTTTAGTATTATTTTAACGAATATTAATACCATTTTAGCCCGATGATGCCAAGTGCCTTGGCGAAACGTTGCACGCACACATAAAGAACCCCGAAGAAATGACGAGTGTTTTTGCCATCCTGAACATCCTTAATATATATATATATATATATATATATATATAATATATATATATATATATATATATATATATATATATATATATAATATATATATATATATATATATATATATATATATATATATATATATATATATATATATATATATAAAATATCATATATATATATATATATATATTTATACATACACACAAAAAAGCAACTAACAAACACATACATTTACTATGCCAGACAACACACTACTAAATAAACAAACTATTTAATGAACTAGGCTACACACTAACAAACAATAAACTAACCACAAGGCTACACCTCATCATCATCATTATAAAAAACCCGTCTCCGTGTTTACAAGGGTGGGCAGGGTAGAGGCTCAGGGAAAGAGAGAACAAACAGTAGAAGTAGTAAAGATCACCCAGTGAAATGGGTCACACAGCCTTTCACTCTCCGATTCAAGCCCTCAGAGATCATCGACTTCCCCCCAAACGCAAACTTTCCTCAACAACATTAGTCGCTTCACCTGAGTGTGAGCTGCACACTAATGAACAATAAACACAAAACATTCAGCCTTTAACTTTTAGTCTTCTACTACTTGCAACCAGTCAGCTTTTTCTTCTTGTCTGTGTTCTGGTTGCGAGACACACTTGCACTGTTTTTACGCTTGGCATGTACTTCACTGTTCTTTTCTTAGCTGTAATTAGATGTGATAGCATTGAACAGGGCACCTGCCATTGAGAAGTACAGCTTCTCGAGAAAACAGTGGTTGTTGGCACAGCGCAATGTGGCCAGCTGGTAGTCTTCCTTCCCAAGGGTTGACAATGACCTTCTGGAAGGCCGCCTTGGGCTTGGTGTAGCCGAACAGTGCATACCTCGTCGCCTTTCTCTTCCAAAGCCATGCACCTGTATTAAGGTGGCTCAAAAAAACAGCTTCTCGTGAAATGTCACCCTCCCTGGTTTTATTTTGTGCGTATTGGTGTATATATCACCTGATTTCTTTCAGAGATTTTGACCTATTTTGAGGGGTGCCATTCACGATTTCTTAAAAAATCTAGAAAAATCACGTTTTTGGACCGATGCACATATAGGTGAGCAGATTTTATTGAAATTCAGGATTTAAGTACGTTACAATGCAAGTTTTCTGCCCATAGATGGTTTGTATGGGTTTATTTCATGTCCTATCAATCATTTTAGAGGCAAAAACATATTTTTTACACAAAAAAACTAATTTTTTACTCCAAAAACACTGAAAATTTACATACAATCAATCATGCTTCAAACAATCATATAGTATTACAGTCCTGGTTATAATACAAAATCGATGTTCATTCTACAATCTATCTGCTACTCATAATGTCTCGTTATGGTTTTCTTTACCGTATTATCTCGAGTATAAGCGAAGTAGGATTACGGTGGAAAAATTGTTCCTTGAAAATCGGCTTATGCGCGATGTTTTACGGTATATTATATTCCTCTTCAGAATGGTTGGGAAAGCTGGCCGGAGCGGTCGTAGGCCTGCTGCCACAGCCTTGCCAGCAGCTGAACCCCCTCACAGTGAGCGTAGGTGTGGGCGTCCCAAGAAGGAGAAGGAACTCCCAAGCTGAGAAGAAAAGAAAACGAGAAGACTCACAAGAGAATGGAGGTGAGCAGCAGTAACTAGTGAACCTGAGGCTGGTGCTTCAAGCGCAAGTGGGAGTAGAAAGAAGTATATCGCAGGTGAAAGTGTCATGGACCCTAAAAGGCCTCGATGTCACCATACACTGAATCTGAAGGATAAAGTGATTGGACATTCAATTGAACGATTGTCAACATGCCGGCTTCCATCCAAGAGAGACGTGATGCAGAGGTGGAGGAATCTCTGTGCAGAGGGCACTGGGAAACCTCTCACTTTCAGTGACACGGAGCAATGCCTCCATTGCCTCGGACATTGCAGAGGAGGTACTCGGAATCTGGGAGCGAGCGTCCATCCCACAATCCGCTTTGACAAAATAAAGGAGCGCATCCTGAAAACACTGACAAAGTGGAACGAGATCGACGTCTCAGGAGAGCCATGCAAAGTGTACCGCTTTCTCCACATCACTTGATCAGCTTTTCGATATCGCTCCAGCCGATGTGGAGGAGCGCCTCAACTCCTCAAGTAACCCCAATCACGTAGAGACCTAACATTCTACAGGGCCCAGCGGAATGATACAAGGAGCTCATCAATGGGCGAGCATTGACACCAAGCTCTCGGCTCTCGTGCTCCGCAGGCAGCGCCGGAGAAGGAGGCAAGGATAGTGTCCGGCGGCACATGTGGTATCTCGTGCCCGAGCAGGTCATCCTGTGTCTCTTTGATGACATGGTGTCAGACAAGGAGAAGAAGGTTGCTGATGCTCTGGTGGCACTGCCTGCACCACACGCTACTTTGCCCGGGAAAGCCAAAACTTCAGCAGTGATTCGCCTACTGACCGAACCGCGCCAAGCCTCGCCGTCTTTGTGACAGAGAGGTCATGGCTTCTCTTCAAAACTCTTCCGCCTTGACACAGCGTGGCTCCTCACTGAGCCCGCGACTGGCCTCTGTCCCCCGCCTACCAGGAGCTGAGGGACTGACCCGAGACATGAAGGTCGTCAATGACAGTGCGGAGAGGGCGGTCAAGGATGTCCAGGAATATGCCAACATGACACGCGACGCAGGCCATATTGATGATGTCATACTGGTCGGAATCGACCACCGCTGCGCCTCTCTCACCTCCGCAAGGCAGACTTGAATGACATTATCTAAATGTAGATAGAATGTAGATTGTAGAATGAACATCGGTTTTGTATTATAACCAGGACTGTAATACTATGTGATTGTTTGAAGCATGATGATTGTATGTAAATTTTCAGTGTTTTGGAGTAAAAAATTTGTTTTTTTTTGTGGTAAAAAATGTTTTGTCCACTAAAATGATTGATAGGACATGAAATAAACCCATACAAACCAACTATGGGCAGAAAGCTTGCATTGTAACGTACATAAATCCTGAATTCATAACATCTACTCACCTATATGTGCATCAGGTCCAAAAAACGTGATTTTTCTGATTTTTTAAGAAAATCGTTGAAATGGCACTCCTCAAAATAGGTCAAAAAATTCTGAAAGAAATCAGGTGATATATACACCAATACGCACAAAATAAAACCAAGGAGGGTGACATTTCACGAAAAGCATTTTTTTGAGCCACCCTAACCTGTATATGTAGCACACGTCCTTGGTGAGAGAGACAGCGAACTGGGGAGGGACTCACAGCCTCCCGCGACTCAAGAAACCTGTGAATAATTTCACGGTGACGACCACATCCTGCCCGCGTAACTCCACATCCCCGTCGTCACCCACTTATACGTTCACCTCGGCATGTTCAAGAGGAGGTCATGGTAGGACCCACACATGTGAATGTTTAAGACCGAACGTGCCAGGTAACCGGAACGTAACCAATTGATTTTGACACATAGGCTTGAATGGGTAGCAACCTTTTATGTCACACTAATAAAAACGTGCACGAAGTAATAACAAATACAAAAAAACACACTTAAGGAGACGATTGTGGTAGGTGTAGTTTCCCTTACCGAGCGTTCTAAGGAATCTGACGCTCCCCGTTGGGGCCGGTATGCAGCACGGCGATTTCAAAACACTGGCGCGTACGCAGTCCAGAGATATAGTGGTCTATGACTACAACACAACACTCGGTGAAGGCTTAACTCTAGGCACACCAAAGATGCATAAATATGTGGGTGGCTGAGAGAGGGTCGCAAGAGTGCGCCCTACTCAGTCAGGGCCTACCCATCAACTGCTGGGCGGCCGAGCATGTATTCACACAGTTGTATTCACCTAGTTGTATTTTACAGGGCCTGAGCTACGCTCGTATGGCCCCGTCTCCATTGCTACATTTTAGCATTCATCCTTAGTGTTTAGTGTTGGCCGAAGCCACCACCCCGGAGAGCAGGTCACAAACCCCGGCTAACACCCGGTACCCATTCACTGCTGGGTGGACAGGGGCTCGGGTTTTAAGAAGACCGCCCGTCTGTCTTCGCTTCGCCCGGGGATTGAACCCGGGACTTCTCGGTTGTGAGCCGAACGTGCTAACCGCTACGTTACGATGTGATGTACAATGTGATGTAACCACGATGTGACCCCACTTACCTGTGAACACAAAGAATCAAGGTTGTCATGTTGGCCTAGAGGTGGTGGGTGATGGAGACCAGTGAAGTTATAGTAGATTTACGTTCAACATACCCAGAAGCCACGCCCCCTTCCTTTCCCCCCTTTTCTACGTGGCAGCTGATTGGTGCATTCCTCGTATCATCACTACCAATCACAATATCCTCACTATTTAACAGCGCGTGACCACTGTTTACACTGCTCCCTGCAAGCCGGTTATACATCAGACTGTGATCATATAATCCTACCTATCTTCGTATCATCAGCAAACTTACTGATATTACTGCTAATCCAACTATATAATTCGTTGATGTAAATAAAAAAATAGTAAAGGCCCCAAGAAAATAGTAATGGCCCTAAATTACTATTAAATATGATTAATATCAACCCTACTAACACATTACACAATCACTAACACTTATAAATACTATTACTTCAGTTACCACCATCACCCCCATCACTATTACCACCACTACCACTACTACTGTTACTACTATCAGTAACACAATTAGCTTCCTTCCTTAGCTTCATTATTTTCTTCTTATGTTCTTCTTAAATTATTATGTTGTTATTTGGAACCCGGTGGTGTAGTAGTTATATCACTTTTCTAACAAGGTCATTGTTTTGTTTATCAAATCCATGCACGTTTGCTTGAAACATAATTTTAGAAATCAATAAATGAATAACTTACTGGTGAAATGTAATGGATGGGTCAGCTTTTTTGTTCGCTCTTTCATTGCACCCAAATGAAACACAACTATTCGGCATAGTATGTAGAACAGACAAGGAGCGACACTCCTGCCTTTACTTTCTCCTCACGAGGCCTATACTAAATGAAAGACAGAGAGTATGCGTGGATGTGTAGAGGAGAATTTGACCAGATTCAGCATAGCCCAACCCTTAAAGTAATCGTCCAGACCATTTCATCATTTCTGATTTAATGCAATCAAATCATAGCCATTAACGAGTATATCAACAACACGTCGTCACTTTTTGTATCCAGTCAGCCGTTTTTAAATAATCCGCAATCAAAATGCAAATTCCCCGAGTTTTCAAAACGCTCTCAAGGTTTGCAGACGCTCAGGCTCAGGCTCGGTGACGTACCATCAGGGAGGCTCATCTTCCCGCGCTGATCAGAGAGGCACGTAAACACAGAGATAAATATAGTACTTGAAGATATTTGGGTGTTTCTGATAGATTTTTTTTGCTATATGCCACATGCATGCATCCTTTATGGGTGCAGCAAGACAGCTGTGCCTTTCGAGAAAAGTTTGCACACGGAAAGGAGTGGCGTGTGTAGGGTGATACACGCCTATAGTGTGTTGGGGCGAGCAGTTGTGTTGAGAAACGGCGCCCCCCCGTAAGACTGACTCAGTCCAACACTATACCAGACCAGGTGGCCCTGTTAGACAGGGACGCCAGGACTGGCAGCAGCGGTGGACCGCCACGACTGTGGGGCTTTGCCTCTTAACAAGACCAAGTAAACCAGTTGTGGAGTGGGCGTGCCCTGTGGTGAGAGACCCTGTGTTGGTGTGGCTGTCACACTTTCTGCCTTCCCGCCCGCATATTTTCCAACTCTATGCTGTAGTTAATGCTAGTATGTGGTTTCCGAGTAATGACGTTTGACTGTAGCTCCAAAACTAACCATAGGATTTTCTCTAAAGTACCTTCATTGTGATTCCCACACACACATGGTTTAATCTTATTTACCAATCCATGTTTTGGAAAAGTGCCAGGTCCTCCTGCTGAACCTCAGCCTCTGCTAACACCTGTTCATCCACCTCGTACTCGGGCTCAAACATAGGATTCCATGATAATCTGAGGTTCGTTTTCCTCATAGTATACGCGACCAGCGTCATTTCTTTCGTTGTCAGATTGAGCATCGTTCTCTAGATGTCACAGCGACAGATTCACTGTCTGACACCGAAGTACAATCGCTCATCATAACATTTGCCGACAGGTGTCAGACAGAGTGTCTGCGGGCGTCCCTGTTCTGACGTCATCAATAACAATCGTAGCCCTGTTGGAGGGAAGATTTTTTTTTCGCGCGCTTTTTACAAAAGTCGTGTTTTTACGGAAATAAGGCCTGGAAATCAATTATTTTTGGTGGATTAGGTGTTTTGAATGTGCATTCAACATAATTCGGCAAAAAAAATTTGGGTCTGGACGATTACTTTAAACAGATCTGGCACTCGATAGCACAATGATCTGACCTCACACATTTGACCTCCCCACCCCACCTTTGACAATTCCAAAGTAGCAAACACCTACATTGATGATTGATTGAAACACCCACAAACCAGAGATACCTACATATGATATCACCATGTTGTGAAATCAAATTATTCCTCAATATGAAAATAAAAGCGGGAAAGAAATCTACAGGGATCTCAAAATACTTCCATGGGATGATTTATCCCTGCTTGGCAGTCGCTCTCTTAGCCCACAACAATATGCCTGACTGACAGTTCCCTGGCTTCGACCCGCGCGGCTTAGGGCGTCTCCATCCTTAATTAATACCTCCATGCTCGGAAAACTTACGATCTTGACGGAGTTCCTCCTATTGTTCTCAAAAACTGTGATTCTGTGCCTGTACATTGCCTGGTTAAACTTTCCGTCTTTGTCTATCTAGTCCCACCTTTCCTTCTTGCTGGAAGTTTGCTTACATTCAACCTGTTCCTAAGAAGGTTGAACATAAGAACATAAGAAAATAAGGAAGCTACAAGGGGCCACGAGACTTACACGTAGTAGTTCCTGTTACTTAATAGTATTTACCTCAAACTTTCATACCCATCCCTTAAATGATCTAGCCTCCTTATTAACTTCGCACTAACTACAAGACGACTAAATCCATTCCAATCATTCCACTCTATTTGTGAACCAGTTTTTTTCACTATTTCCCTTTTAAATCTACGCTTTTCCAGTTTGAATCCGTTACTTCTTGTTTACTCTGATTACTAGCCGTAAGAACTTTTCTTTGAATCTTAAAATTTAAACTTAAATGAATTTTCTTTTAAAGTCGTAAGAATTTTTTACAGGCCCGTTGCCTGACTTTGCACCCTCAGTGTCAGTTTATGCACGTCTACGTTGGCTAGTGGAATGCTCTCTTTTCCTCGCAGCCACACCATGACGGGACAACTGTCCAATAGTTCAAGGAGTTTGCGAACACCTGGCTACTCAGGTGAAGGCAAGGATACCACAAGGAGTTTGGCTTTAAGATAGGGAATAAATATGCTACCTTTAGCCTGTATGTATGTCAGAACATTTTATGTAATGTAAATTATAGCATAGTTTAATATTTCGTATAATTCAGTATAAAAAGAGAGAAGAGAGAGAGAGAGAGAGAGAGAGAGAGAGAGAGAGAGAGAGAGAGAGAGAGAGAGAGAGAGAGAGCATAAACGAGAGATAATTGATAATTTATAGGTCTCAATAAGTTACGTATGAATAGTTTACACAATATAAAATTACACTGAGAAGTATAAGCCCGATGAGCAGGTGCTCTAATACGGGCCAATAATTAATATATAAGGATTTTGCTATCACATCATGAAAGGCATGCATAACTAAGAATTAGAACATAGAACATCACAAAAACATTTATATGTTAAGAAAATATGACAAAAAACAAACAAACAAAAAAAACCAATAGTAAGATCTGAGTACAACAGGTTAAATGCTGTTAACAATACACAAAAAAAAAAAAAAAAAAAAAAAAATTGCATACATATTTCATCAGGTACTTATCTACGCAACTAAGTACTGTAACCTCACAATAGTATTCAAGCATCTTATACATTCGAATAATTGTTTAACAACTGTTGCTTAAGCTTTGATTTAAATAAATGCTTTGATGGAACAAGCTTTGTGGTGTCAGGTAGCTGGTTCCACTGTCTGGCTCCTCGAAACAGAATACTTTGTTGGGCATGCGATGTCCTGTACAGGGGAAGTCGGAGCTCCTGTGGTCTTCTCGTGTCAGTGTTATGAATTATAACTTGGAATCCTATGTCAATAGGATATGTGTTTATGGCATTATAAAGAAAAATACTACTTCGCAACATTACGATATCTGGCAACTTAAGAAGACTATGATCTCTAAAATACGGATTTGTGTGGTCATATCGATGGCAGTTAAATATTGCACGTATAATTTTTTTCTGTGTGGTAAATAAGCTTTGTATATATGTTTGATAGGCTCCGCCCCAAATGGATGCACAATATATAAGATGAGGATAAATTATTGAATAATAGACTTGTTTAAGATTTTGCAGATTTAAATGGTTCCTAATTTTATAAATTACTCCTATTAATTTTGATATTTTAGATCTAATGTCGTCAATATGTGGTTTCCACTTGAGAGTATTATCAATTAAGATCCCTAGAAATTTTACTGCTTTAACTTTGTTGATTGTAAGATCATTCATTTTGATGATGGTATCGGTTGGTTGAGCGTGTAGGGAGTGTGATACCATATAATTCGTTTTTTTAATGTTTAGTGTTAGTTTATTGCTTTTAATCCAGTCAGAAACATGTATTAACTCATTGTTTAGTGTGTCCTGTAGTGTCTTGAGAGAGAGAGAGAGAGAGAGAGAGAGAGAGAGAGAGAGAGAGAGAGAGAGCATAAGCGAGAGAGAGAGAGAGAGAGAGAGAGAGAGAGAGAGAGAGAGAGAGAGAGAGAGAGAGAGAGAGAGAGCATAAGCGAGAGAGAAAGCGTATCCAAAACATTGATAACAGTTTACTTTCTGAAGACTTTTTGGTGTCTAGCTCCTCTCCATATAATTACACGTACCAACTCAGTCTCCTTTGTACTAAACACGCTTTTGTATCTACTACGTAAACCAGTGTTTAAAAGCAGATTCTTCTAAGCCCTTGCAGCACGTGGCTATTGTTCCTGTCCTGCACCGTATACGTGTAGTGTGTTTTCTTTTATTTCCTGCTGTAGTTAAATGGTTCCTATCCCTCTTAAGGCGGCGTCACACTAGCACTTTTTCCGTCTAGTTTTTTCTGCAACTTTCTCATAACTAACAATTTTCTGACTGCAAGCCGTCACACACACACAATCGTTCGCCTGCACTACCAGTCAGCTGTTGCATGTAAACAAACAAGCCTCCGACGCCAGGGCAAGCTATTGCTGGTATACACTTAATTATGTGTATTATTTATCAGTAGCAGACCTAATATCGACCTAGATAAGACCTAGAATATCAAGGCCTTCTTGGTGTACAAGTCACTGTGGTCCCAGAGACAAGCTAGAGGGTGGCCACGCGTATGCATTCAACGAGAAATTCTTCTGAACTACCTACGTGTCCACAGCATTTCGTCTATAATCTTAAGTTGAAGTCTTGAAGAGTGAGAAACAAATTTTGAGTGTGTCTTGAAAAAGAAACACAACGAGCTTGACAGACGACCTACAAAGCGATAATAAGCAGAAAAGGTCACAAGAAGAAGAAGAAGAAGAACAATCGAGTCATGCGAGAGACTGTTGGCTGTTATATAGAACCGGCTTTGAAATGTATCTACATGTACAATAGTCACGTGAATATTTTTAATACTTTCAAGTTTGAATTATAATTTGAAAAAAATTACTGATTTAATCGAAATCTTTAAAGTAATCACATGGATTTTGTTTTGACAAAAATTTTATTTCCCAATTTTTCCATACAAGACGATCCGATCGACTGACTCAGACTGACTGTTAGACGGGTAACAGTCGACGAAAAAAAAACAAGGGAGATGTCAAACTAGACAAAAAAAAGTGCTAGTGTGACGCCGCCTTTACGCGTGTTGATTTTTGTTTAGACCTTAATCTAAATACTTTTAAAATTGGTGCCCTTTTTTTTGGGTGTAATTTATGTTATACAGCGCTCGGCTGGGTTGATGAAGGAATGATGGGTAGGATTGGGGCAGGGAGAAAGGAGCGGGGATGAGGGGGGAAAAAATTTAGTAAGGTTAAATTTAAATTGTTTTATAAGAGGAAATAACACTGGGAAAAATTTTTTTGAGTTAGGCACATTTTTTTAATAATTTTTGGTTGCTGAATCCAAATGATCTCTTTTTTCTCTATCACGTAATTTTTGAACTGGGATTTTCGTTTTCTTAAAAAATATGAAAAATACTGTACATAACAGTAACAGTGCTTATTTTATAAAAATTCAATGTTAACATACATAAAAAATAAAAGAAATGGCATGAATAGAATGTTTATTTAACATTATCATGTTTTTAAAAAGGATGGCTAAAATTGGGTTTGCGGTTAGGTAAAAATTTACATTTGAGTTTTGTCTGGAGTGTTCAACATGAGGCAACGCGTTTGATGCTCCAACAAAGTCGCCATCATATGCACACCCATTCCCTGGTACGTTTTTTCCAAAACTTCAAATCTTGGTGTCGTTCCCTTCTCGTCGCTAGCAGCACCAAGTTTTTGGGAAAAGTTGGGCAAAGGCTATGAAAAAAATGACTTTAATACTCATGTTGAAAACCAAAGCGCTTTGTACTCTCCAATATTTTCGAACTTTCTGTTAATTACTTGCACGTGTATTTCCAAGAAAGTTTTTGGACGTCTTTGAATGATACCCAAAGCATTTTTTAAAGGGTCTGACATAGTACCGTTGAATGTTCATCTTTGATGACTGTAAAAAAAAATTTGTGGACCATAAAACACCCGGGCCCTTTGTTTTTTTTAAAATTGACGTCCGGAAATGCCAAGATGATGTACTTCAAACAGTCGCCATCATTGACGTGCTTTTAAAAAATTTTTCATAAACCCTAGTTTTATGTGCAGATTGGGAAAAATATTTTTTTTTTCCTGTCAACAAGTGGCTCATGTAAAAGTTGGGGTTTCCCGGGTTTAAGATCAATCTCGGGGGCCCAATTCGTCTAAACCCCCATGCTTCTCTGGGTCTGCTACCACATACAAGAAGAGGGATCTTTTGTGTATCCACTTTTTTGCCCAAAAAGGGAAAGGGAAACCCCCTTTTTTAAGGTCAACACGATGATCCAATTTTGTTTGTCATATTGCAATAACTCAATGACTCTCTTTATCTCCATATTTTTCACGAAGACAGACCGGGAAAGCCCCAAAGGGATGCGCCAAACAAAATTTATTTTGGGAGGGCACACTTCAAGCTCCGTTTGAGCTATCAATAAACAATCGCCATTCTTTGGTTGTAATTGAAAACCCTAATTCCTTCAGTAACCAGGAATGTTTTTTGGCAAAAAAAAAAAACCGCGGCATTTGAAAGTACTGTGAAATGTACTTTCTCTGGGTTTGAAGTTGATACTTTACCCCCTTGTTCAAATAGTTTTTTTTCGTTTTCTTGATGCTAGTATTTCTGAAATTTTTTTTGGGTAGCCCAAATCACGTGCTAAATCATTCAACTCGTGCTGATCAAAAAAACCCCCACGAACTGAATCCTGTGAATGTCAAATTGCATCATTTCTGTCACTGCGTTCTTCAAAAATCACTAGATCTTTTTAGAGGGGAGTTGTTCGAAAAAATGGCACTGGAATTCACTGAAAAGAGGGTTGGGCTTATACCGGGCGGTAGATTTGGGTATTCTATTTTTCTTTTATTTTTTGTTAAATCCCGATGTTTTTTTCCAAACAAAAAAACAGTCTTTTAAAAGATTTTTTGCTCTGCCAAACCATGGGGGACCCAAAAGCCAACTTTTCAGTGTTCCCTTTTGGGCCACATCCCTAATCTCTCGCACACGCTTGCCCCCACTTGTAGGGGCCCCTAGCTTTTCTTGGGTCACCCAGTTTCCCCTTTTAAAAAATCGAAATATCTTGTTTGACAAAACGCTGATGCTTTCCCCCTGACTTGGGAAAGGTGAAAAATACCACATATATAGAAAGGATCAGGGGTTTAGGCATTTACGACGAGATACGGAGCAGACATGATCTAAAAAAAAGAATTATACCTATGTAAATAAAACCTAAGCGGAATATTTTAAGCTTTGAAAAAAAAACAAAAAAAACTAAAAAGAAATAGAAAATTTCAATGGTATGTTGTTACAAAGGTTAAGAAAAGCCATAACAAATCCCCTAATTTCCCACTATCCTAGCTTTCTTTTTTCAGATATTGATAGTACTGACCTATTGGGAGCTGCACACACCTCTCACCGCACTGTCTCAATTGTACTGGCACAAACAAGTTGCCACATAGCTCTCGATGAGTAAAATCGTAATCAGCTGGCAATTTTTAAACTACAGCTCACAAGTGGAATTTTGCTTATCTGGAGGGTAAGCTGTGGAAAAACAACTTGACGTGCTAGAAAAAAAACTGACTACAGATTTGGAATCAGCATGCCAATTTTAGTCTAAATAAGCTAAAAATCTAACTCAACAATTTTTTTGTTCTTCAAATTTTTCCCCCAGTGTAAAATTAACATCTACATGTGAAAATTGAATTAAGTAGACGAGGTGTGTGTGTTTGCTTAAGCGGTGAATACCTTTGTGTATTGAGTGAAAGTGTGAGTGAAATAGTGAGTAAAAGCATTGCAGAGGCTATGTTACCTGACGCCGCCGCGGGGGTCGTCGTAGTTGAGTCTGTGTGTGTGGTGGTACCAGGCCAGCTGCAGGGCCGTGGCGGGGGGGCACGTCGGCCACCAGGCACTGAAGTTTGATGGTCGATCCTTCACGGTAGAATTTCTCTCGCAGTTCCACGCCACGCTCGCCCCAGGATCTGGATGGACGCCTCTGTCACAAGGGAGATAAATTACTAACCGTGGACAATTAATGAAAACCCGGCACTACCAGAGCTAGGGTACAGAGAAGGCTGAGGATGTTGTAATTTTGTAGGGAGGAGGGTTTTTCATAGCGAGGAAAGGGGATTTTAGGGTATTTTTAAGGGGTAAGTGATTCTTAGGGATTTTCAAGTCGAAATTAATTTCAGGGCGTTTTTAAATTGGAATTAGAGACCTATTGCATTTAGACAAAGTTATGTAATTTAAATTTATAATATAATATATATATATATATATATAAATATATATATTAACTAAAACTTTATAACTCGGCATTATATAACGCGGAATTTGCTATAACTCGGAAAGGGCAAAGACAGTCGGCTTTTTTTTTTTTTTTCTTTTTTTACATCTATGTCTATAGCGCTGTACGCAGTGACTCCAGGGCTCAGATGGTAGGCCCTGGTGGCTCACTGAGGGCTGTGATGGTTGGCCCTCGCCCCTGGTGGCGCAGGCAGGATTGTTATAGTGAAACCCATATTAGAGGCTCATGCCGCCCCCCTGTGTCCTCGATTCTCTCGCAGTCGAAGGTAGAGTTAATGGACAGGGCATGTTGGTGTTTTAGGCCACTCGATGGTGCAGAAAGATTTAAGTGGATTTATATTATACTTATATATAAAAATATATATATATATATATATATATTATATATATATATATATTTTATATATATATTAAATATTTTTATATTTTATATTATAATTATTATTTTTCATTTTTTTTAATTTTTTATAACCCATATCAGAGGAAGCATATTCATACATCGGCAATAGAATAACTCGGCAAGGGCCAGGGCCCCTATCGTGCTGGGGTTATAAGGGTTTTAGTGTATACACATTTTCTTGCATTTTTTCATTTATATATATATATATATATATATATAATATTATATATATATAATTTTATATATATATATATATATAAAATTTATATATAATAATTTAATATATTATATATATATATATATAAATATATTAATATTATATTATATATATATATATATAATATAAAAATATAAATATATATATATATATATATATAATATATATATATATTATTATATAATTAATATTTTAAAATAATATTTTATATATATATATATATATATAAAATATATTTTATATATATATATATATATATATATATATAATATATTAGGGTGGTCCAGGTAGAATAGGGGTATACATTTTCTTTACAGTTCTCTGCTCCCCGGGGCCTATTTGAGACCTTTACTCCAAAAAAGTTTTTTGGCAAAAAATTTTCAGCCGGTCGAAAAAAAAAATTATTTAGAGGTAGCTCAAGAAGTCTAAATTTCCCGGGAAAACCGACGGGGGTCGACCCCCCCCCCCCCGGGCCCTAAAAAAAAACCCCTCTGTGTTTAGCCGCGATGTTGGTGGGGGGGTCTCAGGGTTGCCAGGCAACCATTGTCGCCCAGGGTTGTCAGGACGGCGTTGAGGGGTGGGGAAACCCCCTTTTGGGTTTACCCTTTTTCACCACCCCCAGAGGTATGGAGCTGGTTTTCCCCTTGGGGGTTTGTCCCTTTCCCAAATTGTACTCTTTTACGGGGGGCCACATCCAACCCCCACCCCGTGGTTTTTCCCCCACTGCGATTTGTTTGATGCCCCTTGCTTGGTGGGGGTTTTTAAAACCCCGTACCCCCCGAAATTGGGGTTTTTCCAAAAGGCCCAACCCCGTATCTTTCATCCAAGAGCTGCCCTCAATTTCCAAAGTTTCGGGAAAACAGCCTCCTGGAGCGAGGGGGGGGTTGGGGTCAGGGGACCCGGCGTGGGAAAGATTCCCCTTCCCCCAACCTTGACCCGGTTTCGGGGGTCGTCTTCATCGTTGCCCCTTCTTTCCCCCATGTCTTTTAACCAGGGGCCCTCTTTGTCTCGGGTGGAACCTCCTCGCCCGAAAAAAGGCAAAAAGCACACCACGAATTCCGATAGGTACCAAGGTGGTTCCCCCAGCATGGCCGAAGAAACCCTAGGGGCGATACTGGGGGTCGGGGTGGGGTCCGCAGTTCTGAAAAGAAACCCAGGTCATTCGTAGGAGCAGCAGCAGCGAGGTGAAAAAGGGTTTAAACCATGGCTTTCTTTGTAAAACCCGGTGACGGCAAAAAGGGGGCGCACCCTGGCCCCCTTTCCCCTTTCCATTTTGCCCAGGTCGGGGATTTGGTCCGAAAATCCAAATCTTCAACCCTCTACGGGGGTTTTGGGCCCATCCATCGGGCCGGGGTCCATTTCCCCCAATTGGATAATCGGGGGAAAAAGGACCCTCGCAGGAAAATTTTTTTTCCCCAGCACCGGGGAACTCTCGGTTAGACCCCTTAAAACGATTTGGGGTGGACAGTTTGGAACAAGCGAAGTCCAGGAGTGCCCCCCTTTTCCCCCCTAAATAAAACGGGCGAGTTTTTGGGGGGTTCCCAGCCCACCCTTTTGTTTGGGAAAAACTCCTTCTACGGGAGGAGGGTTCCACCCCTTTTTTGGGCAGCGGGCGGGAACCCCCCCTTGAATGGGTCCGGAGGGGGGGGCCCCCCGCGCATGGTTTCCCGAAGCCGGCTCCCCCAGGGATTTCACCTCCAAAAAATGTGGTGCGGCCCCGGGGAAAATTTAAAAAAAGGGGGGGGCATCCCCCCGACCAATTTCTGCTCCAGGGAGGACACGGGCCCGGGGAAATAACGCCCGGTATTTGCGGGGCCACCCGCCCGGGTTTCAAAATGATTTTCCCCAAAGGCCCTTTGGCCCTCTAGACCCAAAAATTCTAAAGGGGAGGACGTCCGGGAGGGCTTTCCCCTTGTTGGCCCCCCGTGCCAAAACCCAAAGTTTTGAAAAAACTCCAAACCCCCGGGCTGCATGAAGTTTTCCTGCCCCCCATCCGGCCCTCCCCAAATTTCCCTTTTGCATTTGCCCCTTCTGGGCAGCTTCCCTTCCGCACCAGCAAAAGGGTTTCCAAACCGTCCCAATAAATCCCCTCCATCCGAGCCCCAAGCGGGGCGGGGAGGAAGTCCCCCGGCCTCGGGGTTTCTTGAGGAGTTTAAAAAGGCGTTGCGTGAGCCACTTCAAAAGGGTTTGCCCATGTCCTTTCTTAAACCTCCCCCAAATTTGGGTTTCCTCGGGCGTCCTTTTTTTTCCCTTAGACCCGGGTTTTTTTCTTAAAAACCCCTTCCCAGGGGGTTCATTAAAGGGGCCCCCTTGGGGCCCCTTAGCCAGTATCTTGTCCTGTCGTTGTGAAGGGATCCTTGCCTTGTCCCGGAAAACAAGCACCTCCTCCACCAAGGACCTCCTCTGGCGCTATCAGCCCTCTCCTTTTTGAGGTTGAGGTGCTTGTGGAGGAAAACGCAGAGCACTTGGTCGGAGGAGGGGAGATTGGTCCCACAGATGGTGTCCTCCGAGCCAAGTAGATAAAAGCCACGGTTTTTCGACATCTGTGGAGGAGAAAGAGAATTCTCGACGGC
>JACEEZ010021890.1:0-11703 GCA_016584305.1 Chionoecetes opilio | reverse complement strand
AAGGAAAAAAACACATGGGAAAATATAGAAAACAATTGGAAATAGCTAAGAAAATAAGATATTGAAGGGGAAAAAGGAGAAAGAGGGGAAGGGAGAGGAAATGAAGGGTAAAATGATAGTAGGCCAGAAAGTTAGGCTTAGAAGGAATAAGAATAAGAAATGAGATACGTAGCGCGGAAGGAGGAGGAGGAGGAGGAGTAACGGCTGAGGATGATTAGGCGGAGGCATGTGCTGATTATGATGCGGAGGAGGAGGATGAGGATGAGGCGGATGATTATTACTCGGAAGAGTTCAGAGTCCCTGTAACTGAGGATTATGGCTTGCGGTGCGGCGGAGGAGGAGTGTAGGAGCTGCATAGTCTTATTCTATCTTGCTTATTCTTCTTCTCTTCATTACCTTCTGCATTCTTCTTCTTCTTCTTCTTCTTTTCTTATTGCCGCTCTCTTCATCTTCATCTTCCTCTTCTTCTTCTTCTTTCTTCTTTCTTTCTCCTTCTTCCGCTGTCCTCTTCCTCTTCTTCTTCTATCTCTTTCTTCCTTCTTTCTTCTTCGTCTTGCTGTCTTCTTGAAGGAGAGGAGGAGGAGGATTAATAATAACAGTAGAGTTCAAGCACAGGTGGAATGTGACGCTTAAATTTCCGTTGCTGAGCGTCAAATCGTCTCATCATATCCGAATCACGGAGGAGAGGCGCGCACCTGATCCGATTCTCTGATATTGGCAGAGCGGATTCGATTCTTCGATGATTGGCTAGCGGATCCGGAACTCTGATTACGAGGTGCTGGTGTGGATGAAGAGGAGGAAAAGGAAGAGGAGGATGAAGGGAAGGGAGATGACACACATACACACACACCACACACGACCACACACACACACACACACCACACACATACATACACAAACCACACACACACACACACACACACACACACACACACACACACACCCACAATACACAACACACCCACACACACACACACACATACACAAACACACACTACACACACAGCTTATTCACACAAATGATTTTTCATTTCTCTAAGATTTACCCTCCTCCTCCTCCTCCTCCTCCTCCTCCTCCTCCTCCTCTGCTCCTCCTCCTCCTCCTCCTCCTCCTTCTCCTCCTCCTCCTCTTCTCCTCCCCTCCTCCTCCTTCCTCCTCCTCCTCCCTCCTCCTCCTCCTCCTCCCTCCTCCTCCTCCTCCTCCTCCTCCCTCCCCCTCCTCTTTTGCCTCGTTCTTCTCTGTGCGTGGTGTGTGTGTGTATGTGTGTGTGTGTGTGTGTGTGTGTGTGTGTCTGTGTGTGTGTGTGTGTGTGGTGTGTGTGTGGTTTTGAGTAATTTAGATCTCATTAAACAATTTAAACCATTTTTTCCAGTTTCTTTCTTATTTTCTTTTCCCTATCTCAATTGATTGTACAGATTTAGTAGTTTCGATTCTCCCTCTGCTCTCTAATTGCATTTCAGGAAGAAATTATTTCCTCCATTACCCTCTCTCTCTCTCTCTCTCCTCTCCTCTTCTCTCTCTCTCTCTCTCTCTCTCCTCCTCTCTCTCTCTCGTCTCTCTCGATCTCTCATCTTGTCTCTCCTCTCTCTCCTCTCTTTCTCTCTCCTCTCTCTCTCTCTCCTCCTCTCTTTCTCTCTCTCTCTCTCGTCATCTCCTCTCTTCAAGACTCTCTCAGTCCTCTCTCTCTCTCCTCTCTCTCGTCTCTCGTCTCTTCTCTCTCTCTCTCTCTCTCTCTCTCTCTCTCTCTCTCTCTCATCGCTCGCATCGCTAGCTTCGCTCTCTCTCTCTCCTCTCACTCTGCGTCTCTCTCCTCTCTCTCTCTCTCTCCCCTCCCTCTCTCATCTCTCTCAACCTCTCTCTCGTCTCTCTCTCGCTCGCTCGCTTCGCTCGCTCGCTCGCTCGCATCGCCTCTCTCTCTCTCTCTGCTCTCTCTCTCTCTCTCTCTCTCTCTCTCTCTCGGCTCTCTCTCTCTCTCTCTCTCTCTCTCCTCTCTCTCTCTCTCTCTCTCTCTCTCTCTCGTCTCTCTCTCTCGTCTCTCCTCTCTTCCCTCTCTCTCTCTCTCAGTCTCTCTCTCTCTCTACTCTCTCTCTTTCGCTCATCTCGCTCTCTCCTCTCTCGCTATCTCTCTCCTCCTCTCTCTTCCCCTCTCTCTCTCTCTCTTCTCTCTCTCTCTCTCTCTCTCTCTCCTTCCTCGCTTCTACGTCGCTCTCCTCTCGCTCTCTCTCGCTCTCGCTCTCTCGCTCTCTTCGCCTCTCGCTCTCTCCTCTCTCTCTCCTCTCTCTCTCTCTCTCTCTCTCTCTCTCTCTCTCATCATCGGTCCTCTCTCTCTCTCTCTCTCTCTCTCTCTCTCGCTCCCCCTCTTCTCTCTCTCTCTCTCTCTCTCCTCTCTCTCTCTCTCTTCTCTCTCTCCTCTCTCTCTCTCTCTCTCTCTCTCTCTCTCTCTCTCTCCTCTTTTTTTTTTTTCCTTTTTTTTTTTTTTTTTTTTTTTTTTTTTTTACTTAATACATTGAATCCAGAAGGGGAGTGATGTGCTAAAGTCCTGCCTGGACGCCAAGGCTATCTCTAGCAGTATTATATTTTATTATATCAATATTATACCAAATAAATGGAAAAAGTACAAGCATTTCTGCTATAAATTAATACTGCTAACAGCTATCCGCTAATACAATATATGAAGACAGTATACAAATACATTGATACCACATTATATAAAAAGTTATACTAATATAAAACATAATCTTATTATACAAATGTTTAGTAATGTTTTTATTGCATGTTATATTGCGTTAGTTCCGCTTTGCAAGCCAGCCTTTACGCCGTTTTAAGGCGTGCTGGAAGTGGTGATATGCAGGTCGTTCCTGGCGCACCAAGGTGTTCCATAGTCGACTACATAAGCGGGGGTAAGGAAGGAGCGGAGGTAATGTTCCGTCCTCGCGAAGGGCACAGTCACTTGATGGTCGATGTGTGGGCCGCACGGGTAGATGGGAGGGCCTGCCCGTGGGTTGAGACGCAGCTCTGCTAGTTGTAGGAGCTGCATGCTGTGAGCCGTGTAACATACGCCCATGCCTGCGACGTCGACGCCGCAGGCTGGAGAGGTTGAATTATCTGTGCACAGCCTCGGGCTTTTCAGCCGGGCACGCGGCTCTGGCTTGAAACCCCGGTCAGGAGGCGGAGGTAGACGGGGGGCAAGGACCATGCGAGGGGCGAGTATTTCATCGGTAGCGGAATTGTGACTTGTAAGAGTGTGCCGACTCCCCTGAGCGCTCCAGGAGGTGCGCGACGCGTCCAGATGCAGCTCAGTTTCCAGGCAGCATCCTTGCGACCTCTTGACGTGGCTGGTGTATGTGAGGCCAGAGTCGAACTCCCCCCTAGAATGTTGACCTGACTCCTGGTTGATTTTTTCTGCCTTCAGGAGAAATGGCGTGTTGGTCCCAGTTGCCTGCATCTTGCTGCGGAGATGAGGACGGCTTGAGTGCATGTCTGGGTGCAAAGGTGACTTGCCATCTCTTGCACCAGGAGCAAGGCCACTAGTGTCTGGTTGAATACAATACTTGTTGTGGGCGGTCACTCCTCTCACAGGTGATGTGAGAGTACAGTCGTCTGCGTACGCTCTTGCCTCAGGAATCAGCTGCAGGATTTCGTTTGAAGTAAACGTTCCAAAGTATGGCCCGAGTACACGTCCTTGAGGGACACTGGCTTTGATAGCATTTTCAGAGGAGGTGTGACCATTCACCACCGACGCGCAAAGTTTCTTTCATGGAGGTAATCTTGGCAGGAGTTGTAACAGTCCCCGCAGATCCCCAGGCTCTCAGCTTGGTATTGCTCCCTGCTGCCACACCCTATCAAAGGCACCAGCGGATGTCAATGGCGACGACGAAGGTGTCCTTCGCCCGCTCTAGGGAGTGGTTCCAGGCTGCTGAGTGCAGGAGACGAAGGTCCGGCTGCAGATCTCCCCTGTCGAAGCCGAATGCCGATTGCCGTGTATTTAGCAAGCGTGAGCGTCAAATTAGTGATTTTGGAGGCAATGGATTGACTCAAGAACTTTCCCAACAACGGAAAAGGAGGGAATGGGGCGGGTAGTTCTGAGGATCGCCTCTCTCTTCTTTTTGTGGATAGCACAGAACTCTCGCCATTTCCACTCAGATGGCCACTGCTGAGATGAAAGGCACTCCCGGAAGATGGTAGCAAGAGGCAACCAGCAAGTTGTGAGGCACTCTTTTAATCAGGTGAGGGCTTATACTATCTGGTCCCAGCGCTTTCTTGGATACTTGTTGAAGTTGTTGCAAACAGCACCTCCTCCGTGGGTAAGGTGATGTTCCCTAGGCGGTGCTGGTTAGAACCGGAACTGTAGGAGGTTCACGTTTCTGGGTCAGGAACTGTCCATCTGGGAGAGAAGTGGGCACCAACACCTGAGCTTTACCCCGGTTGACTTGTGACACAGAGCTCATTGCTGTCAACTGTGGGCATGCTGTCGTCACGAGAGCAGCCCTGTTGTTGTTTGATTGCTGCTCCCCAATCCTTAGTGCCCACGCTGACTGGCCTGTTGCTTTCGCTTGAGTATCCCTCCAGTTGTTGATCGACTCTTTTCTGGACTCTTTCATATTTTCACAGGCCATTTTGTTCTAGTGTTAGTCTTCTTGGGGTGGGACTTATATCGCAACCAGGCCTTGCTCTTATTGTCTGCTGCTTTCCTGCATTGAAGCCAAACCAGGGCTGGTCTCCCGGTTTAGACTTGTGATGTCTGGCAGGGCACAATCGTCTTTGGTTGGACTCAGGATTTCTGTGAATTCTTCACTTGTTTCAAGTCACTGTAAGCCACCGCTCGACCACACAATGTTGTTTAAGTGTTGCCTTCATTGCAAGTCCCAGTTCCCCTTGTCCCCCATACCGTTGGTGCGAGTCACTGCCTCAATCCTCTGCCGATGGCCAGCTTGATCTTGGTGAGAACAGCCAGGTGGTCGGAGTAACCCACTGTTGCTAGCGGCGGCAAGTCACTAAACTGCAGGGCAAATCGTGATTTACAGGGTCAAGTGAAGACCCTGAGATTTGGTGGGGAAGTCGCGTGATTTGGTGAGTTCCAAACACCGTTCACCGCTCGTCAAAATGCCTCTGTACAAGGTACTGGTTGAGATCACCCACAATGATGGAGATGCTTACAGGAGTGCTGGAGGAGCAGGGCATCTAAGTTGGTGGTCAGGTAGTGAGGGGCTCACCACCCTTGCCACTGTGGACGGTAACACACGCACACAGATGGAGTCTTGAGTGTGTGTCACAGTTTGTATAACATCATCTCCTTTGAGCAGGAAGTTCAAACGGGAGAGCTTGTACAGGGAGGCTGTTGCGGAAGCACACAGCGACCCCCCCCAAAGGTACCTTGGGGCTCTGTCACCCCGGAACCAACTTGCGTATCCACCTATCTTCCCAAGTTTCTGGCACTGAGGAGTTGAGGAAGGTCTCAGTAGTGGCAATGATGTCAAGGACGGTGTGGCAAAACATGGCTGTACGCTTAGGTCACCGACGTTAGTCCTGGAAACCTCTAACGGTAGCTGAGATGATGGTAAGATTACCAAAGCTGCTGCGTGGCGGCGTGAGCTCGGGGTGAGTACGATGTTGGCTGTCATTGTGAGGGGCAGGGAAGGCTTGAGTGGTGTCCAGCCTCCTACCTGTATGTGTCAAGAGTGGGGGCAGGAACGCAAAGCCTTGTTAGGAAAGTTAAGTAAGCCAAGCGTTATTTGTTGCCTGTTTCCGCAGACAGCTGGTTGAAAATTTTTTCCTGCTTTCGTGATCGAGGCGCGCGTGCGGCACTCCTGGGTGGTGTGACCGTGGGCGCTGGCAGTAGTCGCACTTCACTTCCTGAAGCAATCGTTCTCCGTATGCCCACTTCTCTTGCAGTGGAATGGCAGTAGCTTCGAAGAAAGGGTGCCACGGCTTTTGGAGCCAGCCTAGGTGAGCGTGCCGCCTTGCAGTTGTGGAGCGTCGAGGACTGGTAGCAAGGTGCGCTTGTCGTCCTGAAGTTGAGTTATCTGCTTTGATTATTTTGGTTGGATACCTGTGAGTGGCGAGTAACGATAGCTCGCGTTCGGGTCTCGCGGCAGGTGGGGCGCGAGAAGCCGGCGCTCAGGACTTGTGGCGTGGAGACACTGATACCCGGCGCTCTGGACCTCGCGCAGTGAGGGTGTGGGTAGGTTGGGTAGGGCGGCGCTTCGGGACTCGGATTAGGTGAGAGCACGGGCGATGTGGCGCTCAGGGCTCGCGCCGGTGTAGGCGTGTTCCTCCTTGTGAACGTTCCACTAACGTCTGTGTTGTATGACACAGACTTAATTGTTGGGGGAGTGGCTTATCAGAACGTCCACCAGGCCCTGTGAGGTTGATTTGTGGGCAGTGGTGTTTTTTTGCCACTGGCGGTCACACACATCCATTCAGGCTTAGCGCTTGTGGCAATGGTTCTGGTGTCAAGTCTTCAAGGCCTGGACTTGGTTTACTGCTATATTGTCAATATTCCAGGATGGGTTTACTAACAGCGTCTCTCTGCTGGCGAGTACTCTGGGATGTCGTATCAAAAAGCCGAGGATGCTGTTTTTTCGTCGTCAGCTCTCCTCTTAACTCCCTGATGATTTTTGACTAAGATCTCCGGTCTGTAATTTGCTTGCAGTTCTTCATAATCATCATCATCGGCAGTGAGAATTCAGTTGAGGCAGTATCGGGAGGGCTGTGTGGGTGTGCAAACTGCTTCCTGGAAGACCACGGGGGCCGATGAGCCCCACAGCCTCGCGTAGAACACTGACTGGACTTGACAGCATCGAGTGTTGTGTTGTTGTCCGAGACAGCTGGTATTGCGATGTTTGGTGCAATCACCTCCTGAACTCGCGACTGATTTATCGGTGGTTGTGCTGCCACAGACTGCACACACAACGACCAGGTTGTGTATTCAGGTAGGCCGCGGGGCCGTGCGATCCGGCGGTGGTGACTTCATCACCAGTCCAATCCGCAGCGCGGGTTGTGGTGTGAGGCAGTAACGGGGGGTGTGTGGTTGTTGGCGGCGGTGGTTGCCGTGGCAGCATCTTTGTCACTTGTCAGGCAGGAGGGAGGGGAGGGAAGTATTGGTCTTTGCAACGGAGTCTGGCTGTTGTTAGTTCACCCAGAGTTGAGTTCTCTCTGCAGATCCTCCAGGAAGCTGGGACAGTAAACCAAGTGAGAGAAAGGGAGGACAATGGGGACAACAAAGTGCGCGATGAGAGAAATCAAAAGTTGTGGTGGGTGATTGTAAGTTGGAGCGCGCGGGTCACTGTATCGGTGTTGATAGTGATTATCGGGGCTGACCGGCCGGGATTTTGAAGGAGGAGGGTGGCAGTTGACTTATTAGTGGAAGTAAAACCTCATATTTTCTTGTCTTTTGATATTGTTTTGGTATGACATTTTGTATCCTCCTGTGTGGATCAGAAGATCGTTACAAGACAGGTGGGCAACTTTGCGCAGTGAATGGCTCAGTTTTTCCTATAGTCCCGGCAGCTAGTGAATGATCGGGACATGCCGGATAAAAGCACCAAAATTTTTTCAGGCACTCTCGGCTCCTACTTATGATTTTGAGAGGGGAGCCAAATGATCCCATCACTATCACTCCAGATGGCTATAAGGGTACGCTTCTTATTATTTTTGAGACTTTTCCGCATGTGGAAATTAGTGGTATGGGTTTTTTTAAAAAGATAGTCATAAGGATAGTTTTATTGGATGCAAGTTTATCTTATTCTTATTATTTTAATACTCCAGAACAAAGATTCCATTGGCTGTCAAAAAAACATAATTCAATATTTATTCGAGCTTTAAACTCCCCTGCGGACATCGCGAAATGCATGTAGTTTATTAGGCAGAACACGAATTAAAACCTACTCCTTGCAATTCAAAAATGACAGTGGTTAATCTACTGAGGTTGCATTATGAAAAATAATTATTACCATTAGCCATTATAAACTCCATGTTTCTTCCTGTAACAGCTGCATAAGCCATGTCTTTGTTAAGCACCAGTATCACATGCAGGTATGATTCATAATTTGTAGTTATGTGTCTACTTCTCACTTTGCAGCGTCACAGTTCGGTGCATTTTCCACTGGCTTTCTTGCATGAACATCTCGCCGCCAAACTGCAGTCACTTTGCAGCACACTTCCACAAGTTTTCACTACAGCCTTTGCTGCCGCAGGCTGCCGGCTTCCAGACAGGAACCCAGACTTTGGTTTCTGCATCAGTGTCCCCCGCGCCTTCAGCAGTTGGTGTCTGTTGTTGGCCTGGTGACAGGTGTTCCAGATGCCAGCCTGGTTACCCTGCACTCTTGGTGTGCTGCAGCAGGGCCTGGTTGGTTGGGGGAATGTTTCTCCATCGTTCCTGTTTTTCTGGCAAACAGTTCCTTTCTTGCTTCATTCACCGACACCATAGGGCTGGTCTTGTCACATATAACGACTGTGAAACGTTTCCAGCATCGGAACTCCTGGCAATCCACGGTGATTTGTGCATGTGGATGTTCTAGCGATAAGTTGAAAGGCATCTGTGACTTCGGTATAGGCAACCCCATGCTTCCCAAACCGGACTTTTTTCCCCTTTCCAAGAGAAGAAGTCCGTCTCACAACATCCCTGTGAAGCTGTGGAACACTGGTAGCGCTGTGGACTTCTCTTTGCCCCAGAGTACTACAGAATGGCATTGATGTGTAGGAAAGGAAGTTCTTTTCCACTGCCGAAGCGACCCAGATGTCACCGATGGATACTTGCTGGCTAAAAGTGAACTTCCCGATGAGGATGACAAGAACGTCAGTATCCCGTTGCGTCCAGCATGTGGTGCATTCCACTCTTAAGGGCATCTTGTAGATGGACCACATTCTTGTTGTCTGCCTCTTCGTGTCACATGGCGGCATCGAGTGGTCAGTGCCACTGCAGACTACAGATCTCCAGATGTTGCAAAGACGCTGCTTTCCGTCTGGGAAGGGTAGTGTACAATCTTCTCTGATAGACCTGGAAGAGTTTCTACCTTGTTTTGTGGGGTTCACCGCAGGAAATCGGGCCAATTGGCCTGGGACTTGGGTCTGGCCTGCCACCATTCCTCGACACCTTTCCCCCCCCGGTTCTCTCCTGGTTTGATTCTTTGATACTGTTGTCCAGGTACCTGTCCCTACCACATCTACTCTCATAGAGGTTTCCTCCAGTTGCCTCTTGTGTGGGGAACAAACACTCCACTTGCATAATCGTCAAAATGTAGTATGCCAGTCACTGGGAGGAGGTGTACCACAGCAGCACCATCGAGGCCTCTAAACATCAAATGATCCAGAGGTTCTTCTGCGTCATCTTCTTGCCAGATGGGTTGGTGAGATCGGACTTCTTCCCTGTCGCAGCTTCCCTCTTCAGCCAAAGAAGGAGGGTATGGGGTGATTCTCATGCTTGAAGAAGGTGTCCAGGTCCCATCACGGTGCTGTTGACTATGTATAGACGGGAAAATGAGGGCCACGTCCATCCTTCAGCATAGACAACTTGTCCTACCTGCTTTACTCTTCGTCTTTGGGTGTTGCGATCTGACAGGGGCAATTTGTTTTTCTTATTGGGTCATGGATGGAGTGTGTACATCTGTCCAACACTGACTTCTTGTATGTCTCATACTGCTTCTTGCCAACAGGCTCTACTGTGCGGACTGTGTTGACAACAGGATGGTCGATGACATTCCGTGTGTCAAGTGCCAGGAGTTCTGGGGTGTCATCCTTGAATGGGTTTTTTAGAGTGGTAGGGGTGGCTCAATTTCCAACGAATGTCGTGATCGACTGCTTGGTATTTGCTTGTCTCTTCTGGCTCTCTTTTTGCAGTTGAAGAGTATGATCTGTGAGGCAGTGAGACAGGCCTGGGAATCTGTGCAGTCCTGATCTTTCAAGTCAGCTCCTTTCATCAGCATGGTCACCATACTCTTGAGGTTGGCTGGAACAGAGTTCTTCTGGCAGTCAGGGGGAAAGGAGCCACTGAAGTTGAAACCACAGGAACGAAAGATGTCCTCTCGCACAATCCTGGCAGCTTTTGCCAAAATTAGTGCATCTCCTTCATAGTCAGTCTCCATGGCCTGTTTCAGCATTTGTTGCATGCCTTTTTCAAAGACAAGTAGCACATTTTTTCCATCACTTTGCTCTTGTGAATATGGAAAGTGCTTCAGGATTTGCTCTTTAAAGCGAACTTTGTTGACTTCACTCCTGATGCCAAAGTCAGCAAGACGACTTTCGTAGAGATGCCGTAGGGAAGCAAACTTGAAGAGCAATGTGCCTTCTTCCACTTCATTCTCTATGTAAGTGACCAGCTCAGCAAATGCTCTTGCTCGGGCTCTTTCTTGTCTGGTTTACTGGCATCCTGTAGGTTTTCCCTGTTCCTGATCAGGGACCGGTGACGATTCCGCAGTCCAACCAAGCAAAGCAAGATGGTACTTGGCCTCCAGTGCAATGAGGTCACCGACACCTTCAATCCTGGTCAACAAATCTGAATCCAACAGATCTCGGGCCATTGACCTAACATTGTCATCTGCCCCTAGGGTTTTGAACTCATGCAGGAGTCCATCTTCTTTGGTGCAAAATATGCAGCTGGTCTTGTCGAAACATTTGCGTGGACGACGGCATCGGTCTTCTGGAGCAGGAGTGCTATCTCTCCCTCGCTTCTTCGCCCTTGCCAGTTTCTGTGTGTTGAATTGGTCGTGACATGATTTGTGCCACTGTGCATGATTCCTGATCAACTCATCCACGTCTGTGGCAGCACCAAATGCAAGAGGCACTGGCAGAGCGTTGAGTTCTCTGAACTGAGTCACTTTCTCCAGGAAAGATCCATAGACAGCTGGCGCCGACTTGTCCGCTCCAGTGCATTTAAGGACAGCGAAGTGGCTCAGAGGTTTTCTTCTGGCAGACTGCACACGCTGACCAATCCATCACAGATGAGGACTGGGGGCTCTTCAAAAATCTGCAACACACAAAACAAAACAGTTAGCAGACATTGTTGCATCCTTAACTAAGTACATGTACGTAAGTAATTCATGGTCATACATGTAAGCCTAAATTCCATTGTAATAGAACGGTTGTCCTGGTAAAATTTGAAAAGTGTGATCTTGAAGTATAAGAAGGGATGAAAAAAATAACAAACTAGTGGATGTATTGCATATACGGAATATTTCTTTTGCCATTAAAGGCGAATCTTGATTTCATCAAGATTTTTCTAAGTGAAAATTAGCCGTTATCACAAAAATGGTTCATAGAGGCTTCTGAGTAATTGGATCGTTTGTCTCCCCTCTCAAAATCATAGCTAGGACCCTGTAGAATGCCTGAACAAAATTTGGTGCTTTTATCCGGCATGTCCCCATCCTCTTGAAATCTGGTCCTTAGCGGCCGGACTACACGTGTTGGTCCCAGCAGGAGGAAAATTAAGGTTCTTGTCGAGGGTAAATAAGTGGGACACATCAAAGCGCCAAGGAGCCTCATCAGCTTACATTCAAAAAAAGCTTAAACCCCTTAATCTTGTCTCCCACGCGCGCTCTTCCTTCTTGGGTACTTTCTGTTTTCTTTCCATATTTACACTAGCATCATCATCGTCGTCGTAATTTTCATTATAAATAGCAGCATCACCATCACTGATATCAGGCCCGCGGCCCACACTATCAACACACGGATTATTCGCCGCCCAACCCCAGTCTCACACAACACAC
>JACEEZ010021889.1:38196-47426 GCA_016584305.1 Chionoecetes opilio | reverse complement strand
AGGAGGAGGAAAAAGGGGGGGGAGGAGGGGAGGAGGGGGGGGGGGAGGAGGTGGGGGAGGAGGAGGGGGGGAGGGGGAGGGGAGGAGGAGGAGGGGGGAGGGGAGGAATAAAAAATAAAGAGGGACGGGGGAAAAAAAAGGGAAATTTGAGGGGAAAATGGGCTAATTGAAAAAAGGATGGGATTTTGGGGGGAAAAACCCGGTGGCAAAGGGGAAAAAAAGCGACCCAAGGGGAAATAAACCAAGGTTTAGATGGGAAAAAGATGAAGAAATGGAGGGAGAAAGGGGAAAGGGTTGAAGGGGATTGGGAAAAAGCAAAAACCCTAAAGGGGAATACAAAGGAAATAAAAAGGGAAAAACACAAACGCAAAGACCGATGGCCCTTACAAGATGTTTGTTTTAAACACACTACCTAACAAATAATAAGAGGAAAGGATGGGAAATAAAGGCTCCTCCTCCCCACCCATCCTCCACCGAAGCTGGCCGGAAAAAGTGATACCATCAATAAAAAAAAACTCATAAATTTTGGGGGAAATTTGGGAAAAGCGTAACTAGGGTAACTACTATAGTTTGGGGGTAGGTTTAGGCTTGTAGATGGGTCATTTTATGTTTTTTTTTTGAAAGGTGTGAACACGTGTGGAGGTTCAAGGGGGTGCGGCCCCTTCCCTGGCCTTTCTTGGGAGGGGGGAAGTCAATTTCAGGCCCCGCTCCGTTCAACCCAGCGGATTGTGTACTTTCCATGTGGACGCCGTCACTTCAACCCCTGCAGCAGTGACCCCGGGTACCTTTTAAACCCCGAGGGTGGTCACTAACTGTCAGGACCCTAAGAACCACAGCCCGTCACAGGTCGAAAAGTAGATGGAAACCTTTAAACCCTCGGGGCTATCTGGTGTGTTTGAGGTCTATGTAGTGTTGGTGTAGGCTCAGTGTGGAATTTCCCGGGTGGTGGGGCAACCTTGCCTGGGGGCTTTCTTGGGGAGGCAGCAGTCATCAGGCCCAGCTCAGTTTCAATTCCAGGGGTGGGGGTGGGTGCATTTTTCCAAGTAGGACCAGTGCACTTCAATGCCCCCCTGGCAGCAGTGACCCTGGTATTAAAATCCCGATGGTGGTCCACTAACTGACAGGGCCCTTACTAAACCACAGCCCTTCACGGCAAAGGAAAGTAGTGACGGTTTACTCGGGTGTCTTGAGACGTGTGGGGGGGTTGTGGAAGGGACCGGCAATCATTTTACGCAATGAGAGTAAGTTTCAGAGGCCGCGAATAAATTTATTATTCCGAGATAAACAGTGACAACCGGGGATTTGATATGAAAATTTTTATCGAGGCGACTTTTAAATGATTCTATTGTATTTGAGTTTACTACGTCTGACGGCAGCCCATTTTCCCTACGTTTAAAAACACGGTTTGTGAAGAAGTACTTTGCTTCGTTCGTTACAAACCGTTTCCTGCTTTTTTAAAACCGTTGTTTCTAGTTGAGCTTGACCGGTCTAGCGTGAAAAGATTTTCTGGGACTACGTTCGTAAATCCGTTGAAGATTTTAAATACTTCGATGAGGTCACCTCTTATCCTTCGTTTTGTTAGTGTGGAATAAGTTAAGTTCTTTGAGCGATTTTCGTACGATTTATTCGCAATCTAGGTATCATTTTGGTTACTCTGCGCTGTATTTTTTCTAGTTTATCTATGTCCTTTTTATAATAGGTGACCAGAATTGCAACACAGTATTCTAGATGGGGGCGAACAAGCGAGTTAAAAAGAGTGAGTATAACTTTTTCAGATTTGAACTGAAAGTTCGTCAATAAACCCAAACCCAAATTTTTATTTGCAGTTTTTACTACCTCTATAATTTGGTTATTCGGTTTTGAGATCTTTCGAGATTATAACGCCTAAATCTTTTTCTTTATCAAAAACTTGTTAGTTGGAAATCGTTCATCACGAAAACTTTTATGAGGGTTGTTATTACCGATATGTAGTACAGGCATTTGTCAAGGTTGAAATTCATTTGCCATGTTTTTGACCATTTCCGTTAGCGTGTTTAAGTCGTTTTTGTATGAGTTGGCGCTGAGATTCTGTAGGGGCTATGTTTGTGATTTTCGTGTCATCAGCAAATTTCGATATCCTGCATGTGATTCCATCGTCAATGTCATTTATGTATATTAAGAACAGGATAGGTCCGAGAACTGATCCTTGAGGAACACCAAATATTTACACTGGTCCAGTCAGAAGAATTTCCATTTATTACCACCCTTTGTTTACGATTTGACAGCCAGTTTTCTATCCAATTTGAAAGATGGCCTGTTATACCATGAGCTTTTACTTTGCTAATGAGACGCTTATGAGGAACTTTGTCGAACGTTTTTGAAAATCGAGGTAAACTACGTCCTACTGCCCTCGTGTTGTCGTACATTTTGAATACACTATTGTAAAAATCAAGTAAGTTTTTAGAGGCATGAGCGTTTATTTCTGAATCCATGCTGCGAGTCTTTGATTATGTCATTTTCTTCTAAGAACTTAACGATTTTGTCTCTTATGATGGATTCCATTAATTTTTTCCCGCAACTGATGTTAAACTGATTGGGCGATAGTTTCCGGGCTGCGACTTGCTTCCTTTTTTAAATATGGGTGTGACATTTGCTAGTTTTCCATTCGCACGGTACATTTCCGGTGAGTAAAGACTTATTAAATAAGATGGAAAGTGGTTTTTACTATTTCGTTCTTTGCTTCTTTTAATATGCGTGGAGGAGGAGGAGGGGAGGCGGAGGAGGAGGAGGAGGAGGAGGAGGAGTGAGGAGGAGGGGAGGAGGAGGGGGAGGAAAAGGAGAAGGAGGCAGGAGGAGGAGGAGGAGGAGGAGGAGGAGAGGAGAAAAAGAGGAAGAGGAGGAGAGGAAAAAGGGAAGAGGGGGGGAAAAAAAAAAAGGAAAAAAGCTAAAAAGAGTAAAAAGGTAAAAAAAAAGGAAAGAAGAAGGAAAAGAGGAAACTACTTCTATAATCTTTTATTCGCCAAACTTAAATAGTTTTGAACTTCTTACTTTCCCTCTCGAAAAAATAAGAAACTTTAGTTTTGTCAACGTTCCTTGTAATCCCCGAGCTATCACAGTAAACCGTGACACAGCACTCAGCCCTCCTGCAGCTGCGGCGCTGTCTCCGCCAGTATCACTGTTTCGTCAGCATAAAGTAAACAGCATAGTCTCAAGGCAACATCAGGCTCCATTTGTGCTCAACGGTGCGGGATATACTATCTTCTATACAGTTTAGACCTGGAAAGTTACTACCTACGTGCCTTTTTGAAGTCATTAAGAAATATCTGCAATAACATGGAGGACAAGCTTTCACCCTGCCCTAACACCTTGTTACAATGGAACAAATCAGATACCCAGTTTGTCCTAGTTTTACACAAGACTGTAGGCATTTTATGTACATGACTCTTGATAACACTTAAGACATCGCCCTTAATATTTAAATTTAAACATTTTAACCGTAAGGAGGTTATTTCTATAAAGTCAAGGCTTTCCTATAATCTATAAAGCACAGAACAGCTTTTGTTTGCCATTACTGATGATAAAAGTGTTAATTATGGGCAAAGTTAATATATGTCAAGGGTGCTGTAATCTTTCCTAAAACCCGCTGCTCATTACCCAACACCCCCCTTCTGGTCATCCAGATAATCATGAAATCTAGTATTTTTAATAATATGATTAAATAAGTTTACCTAAGCAGTCTAAGTAAAGTATACCTCTATAATTATCAACTATCAAGTTTCCTTATGCTTATACAAGGGCTTCATATACCGACAGTCCACTCAGAAGGAATAACTGCTGTTTTCAAGATTAAGTTAACAATGTACAATAAACACTACCAGGGTATCTGGACAGTTCTTTATATCCTCATTTAATATATTATCAATTCTGGGGCCTTTCCCATTTTTAAGTTTCTGAATGTGTTTCTTAATTTCATTAAACTAAATTTGGAATTAATTCAATCATTTCATATTTGTTCTAACTGAACTGTATTCACTGATTCCTTGCTGCTTTAGCGTACATGCGTTGTTTTGAAGCATGGTGTTCGTCTATCAGTGAACCTTCACTGACTCAGTGTAATTGTAATAGTAAACAGGAACTAAATAAATAGGTTCATAGGCATAGTAAAATAGGATATAATAAAAGGAGTCTAATGATATAAAGATAGTGTAATTAGCAAATAAACTACGGAATTATTTTAAAGTAAGATAGTGTGATAGGGAATAGTTATGCCTCACTAATGTTGCGTAACCTAACCAACCTAACCAGACAAATACCAAAGCTAAACTAACTAAATCCCTAACCTAACCTAGCCTCCCCCAACTAAACTAACTAATACTAACCTTAGACCTAAACCTCACCTACTCTAACCTGAACCTAACTAACCGTGTAATAGTTTAGGGCCTCACCGCATGCGGGTGTTGTCAAAGGTCTGGCAGGTGCCTTGAAGATGGTGCGCAACTGCCGCCCGCACATGTCTTCCGGCAGGCGTGGCGGGCCAGCAGTAGAAGTGTCCCAGCTGGCGTTGCAGTACCACCTGAAAGCAGCAATACACACCTGTCATTACTGTGTGTGTGTAGGGAGGCGGGGAGTGTGGTGTGTGTGTGTGTGTGTGTGTGTGTGTGTGTTGTGTCCCAGCTGCGTGGCAGTACCACCTGAAACCAGCATAACACACCTGTCTTACTGTAGGCAGGTATTGGGATGAAGGGAAGGAGTAGGTGGGAGGAAGCGGGCAGGGGAATGAAGGAGGAAGGAAGGGAAGGAGAGTGGGAGGAGGGCAGGGAAGGAAGGATGAAGGAAGGAAGATTAGCGTGCGTGAAGGAGACAGAAGCAAGGAGAGAGAGATACGTTAAAATTAATTCTAATTACCAAGAGAAAAGAGTAGAGTGGCGAGACTAATGCTAATTGTGTGTGTGGTGTGTGTGGTGTGTGTGTGTGTGTGTGTGTTTGTGTGTGTGTGTGTGTTGTGTGTGTGTGTTTTTTGCGGCGTGCGTGCGTGCGTGCGTGCGTGCGTGCGTGCGTGCGTGCGTGCGTGCTTGCGTGCGTGCGTCGTGCGTGCGTGCGTGGCGTTCGTGCGTGCGGCTGCGTGCGTGCGTGCGTGCGTGCGTTGCGTGCGTGCGTGCGTGCGTGCGTGCGTGCGTGCGTGCGTGCGTGCGTGCGTGCGGGGTGCGTGCTGCGTGCGTGCGTGCGTGCGTGCGTGCTTGCGTGCGTATGCGTTGCGTGCGTGCGTGCGTGCGTGCGTTCGTGCGTGCGTCGTTGCGTGCGTGCGTGCGTGCGTGCGTGCGCGCGCGAGCGCCGCGCGCGTGCGGCGTGTCGTGTGCGTGTGCGTGTGCGTGTGCGTGTGTGTGCGTGGTGCGTGTGCGTGTGTGTGTTGTGTGTCAGTGATAAGCCAATGTTACCCAAAGGTAAGTTTGTTTTTAGGATTAGAAGTGAAAAAAAAACCATGAAATAGTAGTATATATTTATCTACTACAAACGCGTAATGCAAGAAGAGAAATTAATTAGGTGTAAAAATGGTATACTGTTATGTAAGACTACTGTGTGTGGCTGTGGTGGTGGTGTGTGTGTGTGTGTGTTTATGTCTGTGTGTCCTATGTAGTGATCTGTGGTTATCTGTGTCTTGTTGTCTGTGTCTATGGGTTGTGGGGGCCGTGTGTTGTGTGTGTCCTGTGTGTGTGTGTGTGTGTGTGTGTGTGTCTGTGTGTCTGTATGTCTGTGTAATCTTGTCCTTGTGTGTGTCTGGGTCTATAGATCTGAGTGTGTGTGTGTGTGGTGTGTGTGTGTGTGTGGTTAAGTGTGTGTGTGTGTGTGTTAAAGTGTGTGTGTTGTGTTTTAAAGTGTGGGGTGTGTAGAATAAATATATTCAACATGAACCAAAACACACATGCACATACACACACACACACCAACACACCACCGACACGACCAGACACCGGCACAGACCGACCCACAGACACACACAACAACACACACAACACACACACACAACACACACACTCACACACACACACACACACACACTTCATTCTTAAGCGGCCAACCTTCACTTTTCCAAGACATCAAAATAATTCCCTTCATAGATCTATTATTAAGGAGGCGTTCACTTGGACACCGTTGTTGGTGTAGACCGAGAGGGAAGGAGGGAGAGAGGAGAAGAGAGAGGGAGGGAAGGGAGGTGAAGGAGGGCGGGAGTGGAAAGAGGGAGAGAGAGGAGAGGAGAATGGAAGGGAAGGAGGAGGGTGTGGAAGAGGGAGAGAGAGAGAGGATGAAGGGAGGGAAGAGGGAGGGATTGAAGAGGGAGAGAGAGAGAGAGAAGAGAGGAGTAAGGGAGGGAAGGAGGGGAGGGAGTGGAAGAGGGAAGAAGGAAAAAAAGATTGGCGGACGCGACATAAATTGACCTAAGTTGATAGGATAAATGGATATATGAATTATTTTTGGGTTTGCGTAAACGTTTTTTAAAAGAGAGAGAGAGAGAGAGAAGAGAGAGAGAGAGATAGAGAGAGAGAGAGAGAGAGAGAGAGAGAGAGAGAGAGAGAGAAGAGAGAGAGAGAGAGAGAGAGAGAGAGGAGAGAGAGAGAGAGAGAGAGAGAGAGAGAGAGAGAGGTCTGTGTTTTGTCAAGTATTAATTTTGATATTATGTTTTTAACATCACATAATCATTAACCTCGATTCTCTCTCTCTCTCTCTCTCATTCTCTCTTCGTCTCTCTCTCTCTCCCTCTCATCTCTCTCTCTCTCTCTCTCTCTCCTCTCTCTCTCTCTCATCTCATCGTCTCTCGTCTCTCTCTCTCTCCTCTCTCGCATCCTCTCTCCTCTCTCTCTCTCTCTCCCTCTCACGCGAATCTCTCCGTCTTTTTTTTTTTTTTTCCTTTTTTTTTTTTTTTTTGTTCTTTTTTTTTTTTTTTTTTTTTTTTTTTTTCTCATCTCCCTCTCCTCTCGCCAACTGTTTAGAATCTTCCACTTGATTCAACTGTTCTATCATTTATCTTCCTTTCATCAGTTTTTCATTTTTCTCCTCATTTCTCTGCCTCATTTTCTTCTTTGCTCCTGATACGAATAGCGAACAGGTGAATAATGAAGTGTCGTTTTGCACAGTTGTTGAAAAGAGAGAGCTACGTGCAAATAGTTCATTAATATGTGAAAGAATATTTGTTTTATTTCCAATGTTCCATGATTTTTCTCCTCCTCTTCCTCCTCGTTCTCGTCCTCCTCTTCTTCCTTTATTCTTTTATTTTGTTCCTCTTCTTCCTCCTTTCTTCCTCTATTTTTCCAAGTGTTGATAAGTTGTAATGAGGAGTTTTGTATCAACCACCACCACCAACATCATTACTCGTCTTTCTCTCATTTCTCAGTCTTTTTCATCTCTTTCTAAACCAGTTAACTCCCTCTCCTCCTCCTCTTCCTTCTCTTCTTCTTTGTCATCGTCCTCCTCCTACTCCTTTCCCTCCTCCTCTTCTTCTTCAACGTCCTGCTCCTCCTCCTACTGCTTCCTTCTCTTCTTCTTTGTCATCGTCCTCCTCCTACTCCTTTCCCCTCCTCCTCTTCTTCTTCAACGTCCTCTCCTCCTCCTACTGCTTCCTTCTCTCTTCTTTGTCATCGTCCTCCTCCTACTCTTTCCTCCTCCTCTTCTTCTTCAACGCCTCCCTCCTCCTCCTACTGCTTCCTTCATCTTCTTCTTTGTCATCGTCCTCCTCCTACTCCTTTCCCTCCTCCTCTTCTTCTTCAACGTCCTGCTCCTCCTCCTACTGCTTCCTTCTCTTCTTCTTTGTCATCGTCCTCCTCCTACTCCTCTTCCTCCTCCTCTTCTTCTTCAACGTCCTGCTCCTCCTCCTACTGCTTCCTTCTCTTCTTCCTCCTCTTTAAGTGACCGCCGTTTGAACCTCCTTTATCTTCATCCTCATCCTTGACTGTTTTGTTTTCCTCCTCTCCTCCTCCTCCCCCTCCTCTCTTCTTCCTCCTCCTCCTCCTCCTCCTCTCTTCCTCCTCCTCCTCCCCCCCATCCTCCTCCTCCTCCTCCTCCTCCCCTCCTCCTCCTCCTCCTCCTCCTCCTCCTCCTCCTCCTCCTCCTCCCTCCCCCCCCTCCTCCCCCTCCTCCCCCTCCTCCTCCTCCTCCTCCTCCTCCTCCTCCTCCTCCTCCTCCTCCTCTTCCTCCTCCTCCTCCTCCTCCTCCTCCTCCTCCTCCTCCTCCTCTTTCGCAATAAACGCTAACAAGTGATGACAAAGTTACCCTCGTATGTCGTCCTTAAGTGGAGTAATTGCGTTCTCAGCCACAGAGTATTTCATCTATAATAATATAAGCGAAAGTGTGTGTGTGTGTGTGTGTGTGTGTGTGTGTGTGTGTGTGTGTGTGTGTGTGTGGTGTGTCTGTGTGTGTGTGTGTGTGTCCGCTCCAGGTGCCGCCCCTGTGGCGGAATCCCCTCATATGGCACATTTTTGGAGCCGGCTCGAACAGGGGAAGGTTTTAAGCTCATTTATGAGATGATCCGATCACTTTTTTTTCTTTTTTTTTAGCAGCCTATTAGCGAGAATTGTGAAAAAAGTGGGTTGCGAAAATTGAGGAAACCTTTATGTAGGGTGATGGGTAATGGTGGAGTGAATGGGTGGGTGATGGGTAATGGTGGGGGGTGATGGGTGAGTGAATGGGGGGGGGGGGTGATGGGTGATGGGTGAGTGAATTTGTGGGGGTGATGGGTAATAGGTGAGTGAATGGGTTGGGGGTGATTTTGAATAGGTTGGCGTTAAAAATAAAATTTCTACACCCCATGTTTCAGGAAAGCTAGAAGGGGCTATCTGGAGAGTCTGTGTTGGTGGGCCGAAGGCCCACCAATAGCCCTCCGCAGGAGCTAGCCAAAAAGTCCGCCCGGAGGGCAGCTTTGCGGCTAGTTATTTTAATATAAGTACAATCTTTCGGGACAGTGCTACGTGAATGTTGTGTAGTGAGTCAAAATAAATAACGTTATGTAGAGAGAAAAGTACTAATGGTGTAAACCTTTACACTGGCTACCTACCTTTATTTTATTTCTCTTTTTTTTTTCCTTATATTTTCATCATATTTTTTCGTTTTTTTTTCTCCTCCTCCTTGTAGTCAAATTTTATGTCCTTTTTCCTTTATTGTGAAAAAAATGAGCGACGTGTTTGTTTTATGACTTTGAATTAAGATGATATTTATCCAGTAGATTTTACAGTACAATGTTGAATCCACATTGTTGCACACAC
>JACEEZ010021889.1:25696-33196 GCA_016584305.1 Chionoecetes opilio | reverse complement strand
CCCACCAAAAAACTACACCACAACACCTCAAACAACCCCAACCCCCAATCCCCTAACCACCCAACCCCCCCACCCAACCTCCCCCCCCAACCCCCCAACCACAACACCGGTAGACAACACGTTTTTCTTTCCCACGACTCCCCCCCCCCCCCACACACACACATCACACTCCATTGAGTCACCCACCCCCACCCTCACTCCTCCTTCCGTGCTCACTGCTCACCCCCCCTTTCACACCGTGCAGGGGTCCCAGGGGGGTGCAGGGGTGGGGATCGTGCAGGGGCGGGGATCGTCGGCTCTCCCAGGGGACGGCTATCGTGCGTTCACCCCCGCGTTACGCTTATTTCGTCTCATTACATGCCTTATCGCGGTAGTTTTCTTTCCCGAGGTGCATCATTATCTAGGGTTGTGTGTGTGTGTGTGTGTGTGTGTGTGTGTGTGTGTGTGTGTGTGTGTGTTGTGTGTGTGTGTGTGTGTGTGTGTGTGTGTGTGTGTGTGTGTATGTATGTGTGTGTGTGAGAGTGTGTGTGACTGTGTGAGAAAAAGAGAGAGTGACAGACAGACAGACAGACAGACAGACAGGCAGACAGACAGATACACAGGCACATGTAAACAGACAGACAGACAGACAGACAAATAGACAGGCACATGTATACAGACAGATACTCAGAAAGACAGATTAACTCATTGAAATTTAAAAATATATAATTATATTCATGAGTAAATGGTGAATTTGAGTTGTAAAAATGTTGGATGTTTAAGTGAATATAAAACATTACTCTTTTACTCCCGCTAAAAGCATTTACTTACGTCATCATATGTAATTTTTTGATGTAGGTAATCATTGTATTTTACTTTTATATCTATGTTAAAGATAAAAAAAAACCAATGTATCTCTCTCTCTCTCTCTCTCTCTTCTCTCTCTCTCCCTCTCCTCTCTCTCTCTCTCTCTCTCTCTCTCCCCTCTCTCCCCTCTCAATCCCCTCTCTCTCTCCTCTCTCCTCTCTCCTTTCCCCCTCTCTCTCTCTCTCCTCTCTCTCCCTCTCCTCTCTCTCTCTCGGCCCTTCTTTTTCCTCTTTAAATTCCCTCGCCTCTTTTCCCCTCCTCCTCCTCCTCTCCTCCTCCTCCTCCTCCTTCCTCCCCCTCCTCCTCTCCTTCCCTTCTCTTCTCTCCTTCCTCCTTCCCCTCCTCCTCTCTCTTCTCTCCTCCCCTTTCCACCTTTTTCCTAATCCTTTTCACTTTTTACTCCTCTTCCCCCTTCCACTTCTCCCCTATTTTTCCTATCCTTTCCTTTTCCCTCTCTCTTATCTCCCAAACTCCTTCCTTCTCTCCTCCCCCTTCCCTAATCACTGTTTCCCTCTCTATTCTAAACCCCATCCCTTTCCCTCTCTGTCTTTTTTCCCTTCCCTCCCCCCCTCTAATCCCCTCTCTTCTCTTTATTTTTTTTAGTTCTTTTATTTTTTGTTGGTTTTTTTTTTTTTTTTTGGTGTTTTTTTTTTTCTCCCCTTTCTTTTTCCTCCCTCCTCCCTCCTCTCTCCTTTCCTCCCCCTCCTCCTCCTCCTCCCTCCTCCCCCTCTCCTCCTCCTCCTCTTCTTCTTCTCCTTCCCTTTTCCTAACCCTTTGCTATTTAACCTTTTACTCCCTTCCTCTTCCAAATAAAATCCTTCCTTTTCTTTCCCTTCCCTCTTACCCCCAACTCCCATTCTTCCCTTCTCAAACTAATCCGCCCGGGGTCGTATTAANTTGGTGTTTGTTTGGGGGGGTGTGTTTGTTTGTCTGTGTGTTTTTTGTTGGTGTTTGTTTGTCTGTGTTTTTGTTTGTCTGTGGTTTTTGTTTGTCTGTGTGTTTGTTTGTTTGGGGTGTTGTTTGTCTGTGTGTTTGTTTGTCTGTGTGGTTTTTTGGGTCTGTGGTTTGGTTGGTTGTGTGTTGTGTGTTTTGTTGTGTTTGTTTGTCTGTGTGTTTGTTTGTCTGTGGTTTGTTTGTCTGTGTTTTTTGGGTTTGTCTGTGTGTTTGTTTGTCTGTGTGTTTTTTTTGTCTGTGTGTTTGTTTGTCTGTGTGTTTGTTTGTCTGTGTATTGTTTGTCTGTGTTTTGTTTGTCTGTGTTTGTTGTCTGTGTTTTTTTTGTCTGTGTGTTTGTTGTCTGTGTGTTTGTTTGTCTGTGTGTTTGTTTGTCTGTGTGTTTGTTTTGTTGGGGTGTTTTTTGTCTGTGTGTTTGTTTGTCTGTGTGTTTGTTTGGTGTTTGTTTGTCTGTGTTTGTTTGTCTGGTGTTTTTTGTCTGTGTGTTTGTTTGTCTGTGTGTTTGTTTGTCTGTGTATTTGTTTGTCTGTGTGTTTGTTTGTCTGTGTGTTTGTTTGTCTGTGTGTTTGTTTGTCTGTGTGTTTGTTTGTCTGTGTGTTTGTTTGTCTGTGTGTTTGTTTGTCTGTGTGTTTGTTTGTCTGTGTGTTTGTTTGTCTGTGTGTTTGTTTGTCTGTGTGTTTGTTTGTCTGTGTGTTTGTTTGTTTGTGTGTTTGTTTGTCTGTGTTTGTTTTGTCTGTTTTGTTTGTTTGTCTGTGTTGTTTTTTGTCTGTGTGTTTGTTTGTCTGTGTGTTTGTTTGTCTGTGTGAAACCTGTCTGTGTATTTGTCTGCCTTTTATCTCTTCTCTCTCTTCTCTCTTCTCTCTCTCTCTCTCTCTCTCTTTTCTCTCCCCTCCTCTCTCTCTCTCTCTCTCTCTCCTCTCTCTCTCTCTCTCCCCCCCCCCCACGCATCTTTCTTCGTATATTTTTCCTTTCATCTGACAAGCTCTCCAACACATGCGTCATTTTATCCATGAAACCAACAAGCCCTTGAACATTATTTTTTTTTAAAACATATTTTTCTCAATATTTACTCATTTTATTTCTACTATGTTATTGATGTGTTGTTATCTATGTTACTATGTGATATGTTCTATTCCTAACTCTCTGAACGCCCGGGGGGAGGATCTTTTCCTTTGCTATAAAAATTGTATGTTTGTCAAGTCCATAAATTACAAAAAGTGCTTAACATATCAAATTAGTTAGTGGCAATGCAAGGATACTAGAACTGTCATATCTATAAATATTTGCTTATAGTCACTAAAATCTCTAAAATGGTACCAAAATTACATGGCAATTATGTTCTTAGCCTCAGGGGTTAATAGTTTCTTGGAAAATTTTTTTTAATACTTATTCTTTTGTCAAGTGTAATCTTATCATTTTAAGCAAAATTATAGCCTTTCCACCTTCTTGCTCCTTTTCACTTAATGTCTTCACTTTTATTTATGAATGTCTTTCTATTTATATATATTTATCTTCTATTTATCTATTTATTTCTCTTATTTTTATTATCATTTCTTGACATTCCTATTATTTAAATGATTACTGCTTTATATTTACCTTGGTCTTAAGTTTACTTTTACTTGTTGACTGTTTCTCTCTACTTCTTTTACTTGTGTACTTTCTTTTAATTTTCACCTCATACCTTCCCAACCCTACTTCTAGTTTACTCCTCCTCTACTTCCTCCTCCTCCTCTTTTTTTTTTTTCGCCTCCTCCTCTCCTCCTCCTCCTCCTTCTCTTCCCGCCTGTCCACAGAGTCACACATCTCACCAACCTATTTTGCAAAGTTTCGTTTTGCCTCCGTTCTCTCTCTCTCTCTCTCGTCTCCCCTCTCTCTCTCTCTCCTCTCTCTCTCTCTCCCTCTTCATCTCTCCTCATCTCTCTCTTCTCTCATCTCTCTCTCTCTCTCTCTCTCTGCTCTCTCTCTCTCCTCTCTCTCCTCTCTCTCTCTCTCTCTCTCTCGCCATCTCTTCTCTCTCTCTCTTCTCTCTCTCTCTATCTCTCCTCTCTGTCGGCCCTTCTTCCCATTTCCTCTTTAATTTAAACCACATAGACGCCTACTGTTTTCCTCCTCCTCCTCCTCCTCCTCTCCTCCTCCTCCACTCCCCTATTTCTTTCTACCCTTCCAACCGTTATTCCCTTAATCCCTTGTGCTATTCATCTTACTACCTCTTCTTCCTCTCCTATCCTTACCTCCTTCCTTATTCTTCCCTATCCTCCTTCCTCCCCTACCCTATATCGACCCTATCTCTTTCCTTCTCTCCTCCACCCATACCTTCCCTTCATGCAACTGTTCCTTGTCCGTCGTATTAACATGAAAAACAACACTATCCCTTGTCCCCTCATGTCTGCTTTGTCGCGCATTCCCATTACCACCTCTTACTATCCCCTCTGAGCTTCTCTTGGTCAGAGAAGGAGATGTTTTTTTTTTAGGTAAAGATGCATGTTGATTTGATATTGTGTTTATTTAGTGTGAGTTTAGTGTTGATGTTTGTGTTGTTTGTTGTTGTTGTTTGTTGTGTTGTTGTTGTTTGTTTTGTGGTTGTTGGTGGTGTGGTGGTGTTCTTCTTCTTCTTCTTCTTCTTGTTCTTCTTCTTGTCCCTCTTCCTCTTCTTCCTCCTCTTCTTCTTCTTCTCCTCCTCCTCCTCCTCTTCCTCCTCCCACTCCTCCTCTTCTTCTCCTTCTCCTTCCTCTTCTTCTTCTTCCTTCCCCTCCTAAGGCGCAGTTGAATTGGATTGACCTACTAAACCGGTATACGCCGAAAACATGTGTACTTTTATTCACAAATCAACTCCTTTTGTGTTGAAAAACAGTTCCCATGGAATTAAAACGTTTGAATACCATAAACAACCCAGTGTATGACTAATGAGATTCAACAATCATTGCAGCAAGCGCCGAGCGTATAAGTTTACAGCGATCAATGCGGACTGCGATTCTAAGAATACATGACGTAAAACGTCGTTCAAAGGATTAATTAAGTCTAAAAAGCGCGAGTATGAAAGAAAAATTGCAAAGGAATCAAATCAAACCCGAAAAGGTTCTTTTCAATACGTTCGAAGTAAAAAAACGTCAAAACAATTATTGGGCCACTGAAACATAGGAATACACATCTTTGGTACATGATAATAATATTATGGCGTTCGTACTCAAGGATTCTTAAATGCGTGATTTACTAAAGAAATGAGCTCCATTCAGGAACCAGTAAACTGTTGGCGGGACTCAAAAGTGATAGATTGGTAATAGGTAGATAACAGTAGACGAATATCAACGTATTTGCAGAATTGCTCCAGCAAAATCCGTGGGGGTGGACGAAACTCTAGCCGCGGATTACTTCGCGAATATCACATTCAACAATCGCTCACATTAAAGCTTATCTCAATAAATCGCTTAAGGTGAAAATGTTCCTAGTATGTGGAAGATTAGCAATGTTACACGATTATTCAGAAAGGGATAATAGCTCGCAAGTAATTATCGCCCAATTAGTCTAACGTCTGTGATTGTTAACTTTTGAGAATATTGGCGGGATACAATAGTGTCTTTTCTCGATGAAAATACTCAATACTAACTCCAGCATGGATTTCGCAATAAGAGATCCTGCTTTAACAAAACCTACTCGATTTTTTTTTAATATCATTTAGTCCAAACTGGGGACGCTACAATTCCTCGGATATAATATACCTTGATTTTCAGAAGCCCTTCGATACAGTTTCCCCATAGCGACTTTTGACCAAGCTAAGGGCATATGGGCTTAGGAGAGCATTATGTTCATGGATTGGCGATTGGCTTTCATATCGTAACACAACGGGTATAATAAATGGCGATGCATCGATTGTTAGTGTTACTAGTGGGGTGCCATCAGGGCTCCGGTCTTGGGTCCTACTCTTTTACTGATATATATCAACGATCTGGCTGCGGACTTGTTTCTAAAAATTCGAATTTGCAGATGACACCAATTAGGCCGGTAAAGCATATACAAGAGAAAACTGCGAACGCTGGCAAGTGATCTCGACAAACTATCGATTGGAGTGATAATGGCTATAAAATATAATTTCCCGATAAATGTAAAGTTAATGCATATGGCACGATACCTCAATATAACTATCAAATGCAAAATAATCGTTAACTGACCGTACAGCAGGACAAGATTAGGTGGCAGCCATCATAATGATCCTTAAAACCAGTCTGCATTGCTAGCTGGCCAGTTCAAAAGGCGAATATGATGTTGGCTTCATTCACGCAACTTTGAACTAAAACTCCGAAAGTAATACCAATTATACACTCCGTTGGTTATGCCGCACTTAGAATATGCCGTTCATTCTGGTCGCCCTGTTTCGTAAAGATCAAGACCAATTGTAATCAGTTGCAAAGAAGAGCAACCAAACAAATTCCATCCATCTCTGCGAAATTCATCTTATGAAGAGAGACTGCGGACTTAATAGGTTTTCGCTTAAGGATCGTAGAATCCGTGGGGACTTGATAGAAACCTTTTAAGATCCTAAAAGGTTTGATGTCATTATCATGAGAACCGATTCGAGTTGTTTCCCTCCTCAGTGCCAACAAGAAATACGGTTTAAAACTTATACTGCCACGTTTCATCACAGATCTCCGTAAAAATTATTTCAATGTTTGAGTTGTTGATCGATGAACTGTTACCAGCAAATTTGTCCGAAGCCATCACAATAATACATTTAAAAACAGACTTGAATGCGCAATGTAAAGTAACTGGGTATTGATAGTGCCCTGCGAATTCATATATAAGTCCCCCGAGCGAAAATTAGTGTAGTGGTAGTTGTAGTTAGTATATTTCATATCTTATCATTCTTCACTACGAAACTTCCATGTTCCTATCTTCTTTAGGACATGTTATGCTTTTCCAACTGTTTTCTACATGTAGTTGATAGTTTAGTAGAATGTATCAAGCAGATACCCTCGTTATGGACCATAAGTCTCCTGTGTCTGTTATTCCTATGTATTCCTATTATGTACTCCTCCTCTCCCTCCTCCTCCTCCTCCTCCTCCTCCTCCTCCTCCTCCTTCCAGAAAAAAAAATCCTCCTCCTCCTCCTCCCTCGCCTCCACTCCCTCCTCCTCCTCCTCCTCCTCCTCCTCCTCGCTTTACCTCTTGTGTCTAATTCTCCAATTTGCTCATTCCACTTATAACAATGCTAAAATAGGGTACATAACAATTTTCTGTTCAAATATTGTATTAATTTATAGGCTCCCAAATACCTGTGTGTGTGTGTGTGTGTTTTGATGTTTGTTTGTGTGTGTGTTTGTGTGTGCGGCGTGTGTGTGGTGCGTGTGTGTGTGTGTGTGTATGTGCGTTTGCGTGTGTGTGTGTTTGTGTGGTTTTTGATAGATGAAAAAGTACGTTAGGGATTCGCATAACCATGGTTTAATATCTACAAGAAAAGAAACTAATAAAATCAAACTATTCATCTATTTTTGCACTTCAGGCTTTTTAGAGCTATGAAAAGAAAATCAGACAAAGAAGACGCAACAGACAGACGACAGCAACCGACAACAGACGACAGACAGACATCAGACAGACAGACAGACAGACAGACAGACAGACAGACAGACTACAGACAGCAGATAGAAAAAAAAAACAAATATGAAAGTTGAACAAAGACAAATAGTGAAAATTGTTAAAGTTATGCCGAGAC
>JACEEZ010021889.1:20696-23196 GCA_016584305.1 Chionoecetes opilio | reverse complement strand
TCTCTCCTCATCTTCTCTCTCTCTCTCTCTCATCTCTCACTCTCTCTCTCTCTCTCTCTCTCCTCTCCTCTCTCTCTCTCTCCTCTCTCTCTCTCGTCTTCTCTCTTCGTCTCTCGTCTCGTCTCTCCCTCTCTCTCGCTCTCGTCTCTCTCTCCTCCTCTCTCTCTCTCTCTCTCTTCCTCTCTCGTCTCCTCTCTGTCTCTTACACGCCTATTTCATCACACTTCTCCTTCCCCCTTCCCTTCTTCAATCCCCTCCACAACACACACACACACAACTACACACACACACACAGCACACACACCCACACACACACGACACACACACAACACACACCCACACACACACACACACACATCCACACACCACCACACATCAACACACACACACACACACCACACCACACACACACACACACACACACACACACACACACACACACACACACTACACACACACACACACACACACACACACACAGACCACACACACCACACTTTCCCCACCTTTCTAATGGGCACTCTCTCATCCGTTTCTCGTGTTTCCATCCTTCTCATACTCTTTCCCCTCTTCATACACGTCCCTCTTACCCTCATTTCCCCTCTTCATTTTGTCAACGTCTCTTTATACATATTTACATTTTTTATTACCTTACAGACTGGGGCCCAAAGGGGAAAAAAAACACAACAAAAACCATCTTAGTTGTCAGTCCCCATGAGAAGACGGGCGATGATAAGAAGTGTAGCTCGGGAGTGTTTGTCCTCGTGTGTGTGGGGTGTGTGGTATTTTAAGTTTTGGGGGTGTGTGTGTTAAGTGTGTTGTTTTAAGTGTGTGTTGTTTAAGTGTCTGTGTTGTTGTGTGTGTGTTGTGTGTGTTGTGTGTGTGTGTTGTGTGTGTGTGTTGTGTGTGCGTGTTGTGTGTGTGTTGTGGGTCGGTGTGTGGGTGTGTGTGTGTATTGTGTGTGTGTTGTGTGTGTGTTTGAAGAATTTAAGTTTGGAAGATGAAAAATAAAACAGAAAGTGTGACGAGATTGCTATTCCTATTGCTCTTTTTTTATTATTATCCCCTTTCTTCTTCCCATTTCTTCTTTATCGCTCCTCTTCTCCTCTTTCTCCTCACCTTCTCGTCTTCTCCCAAAAGAAATTTTTCGTTATTTTCTGACAACTTTTCTTTTTTCTTTTGTTCTTGTTCCTTCCTTACTCTTTCTCCCTTCCAACCCTTTTTTTTACCTTTATACTTTCTTCCACAATCTCTCTCTCTCTCTCTCTCTCTCTCCCCCTCTCTCCTCTCTCTCTCTCATCTCTCTCTCTCCTCTCCTCTCTCTCCTCTCTCGCTCTCTCCCCGCTCTCCCTTTCTCTCTCTCTCTCTCCTCTCTCTCTCTCTCTCTCTCCCCTCCTTTCTCCCTCTCTCTTCTCTCTCTCTTTTTCTCTCTCCTCCTCTCATCTCTCTCTCCTCCACCTCCTCCCTCTCTCCCCTCCTCCTCTCCCCTCCACCTCTCCTCTCTCCTCTCTCTCTCCTCTCCTCTCCTCTCTCCCTCTCCCCTCTCTCTCCTTCTTCCTCTCTCTCCTCTCTCTTTTCCTCCTCTTTTCTCTCCTCTCTCTCTCTCTCTATCTCTCTCTCCTCTCTCTCTCTCTCTCTCTCTCTCTCTCTCTCTCTCTCTTTCTTCTTTACACGCCTCTATTTCATCACACATTCTCCTTCCCCTTCCCTTCTTCAGTCCCCTCCCAACACACACACCACACACACACACACACACACACACACACACACACACACACACACACACACACACACCACACACACCACACACACACACACACACACAACACACACCACACACACACCACACAACACACCACACACTTTCCCTCACCTTCTAATGGGCACTCTCTTTTCGTTCTCGTTGTTTTCCTCACTTCTATACTCTTTTCCCCTTCTTCATACACGTCCTCTTACCCTCATTTTCCCTTTTTCATTTCTGTTTTACGTCTCTTATAAAATTTTTCATTTTTTTGTTACCTTTCAACTGGCCAAGGCAACCAAAACACAACAAAAAGCCATCTAGTTGTCAGTCCCTATGAGAAACAGTCAGATATAAAAAGTGTACTCGGATGTCTTGTCCCCCGTTTTGTGTGTGTTTTGTGTTGTGTTTTAATGTGTGTGTTTTTTTAATGTGTGTGTTTAAGTGTGTGTGTGTTTTAAGTGTCTTTTGTGTGTGTGTGTGTGTTGTGTGTGTGTGTGTGTGTGTGTGTGTGTGTGTGTGTGTTGGGGCGTGTGTGTGTGTGTGGTTGCGGGTGTGTGTGTGTGTGGTGGTGTGTGTTTGTGTGTGTTGTGTGGTGTGTGTGTGTTTGAAGAAATTTAAGTTGTAGGGAAAATGAAAATAGAAACAGAAGAGTTGACAGAGATTGCTTTCCTATGTTCTTTTTTTTTTTTTTATTCCTCTTTCTTCTTCCTATTTCTTCTTTATTTTTTTTTTGGCTCCTCTTTTTTTGCCCCCCCC
>JACEEZ010021889.1:17500-19330 GCA_016584305.1 Chionoecetes opilio | reverse complement strand
GGGCTATTTCCCAACCACCTACACCTTGGGCATGTTTCACAAAAAGAACAACAGAAAATACAATAATAACTCAATTCAATGTAAAATTAAATAATAAAACACTACCTGGGGAAACGATGCTGGTGCAAGTTGAAATGTGTTTTGTTTACTTCGTATCCAAAAAGAATGGGAATGTTATGCATGTTCAAAGAAAACGAAGAATATTCCCCGGGTTATTGGGAGACCTGAATTAAAAATAAACCATATCTCCGGCCCTTTTGCTACACTACTCAATAGAAGGATCATTTTTTCTTGAAATTCATGAAAATGGAAATATATACCTAAAAGCGCAAAAAAACGTGATGTGATAGAAAAAAATATAAGATCAGATTTGAATTTAGCACCCTCAAATTAGTCAAAAAACTGTTTTTAAATTCCATGCCGGGAACTTTTTTTTTTTTTTTTTTGACCAGTGTAATTAATAAAAAACTAATTGATTCCCTCTAAATTTTCTTTCATATCCTAGTCGATCTTATCACCCACACACACACACACACACACACACACACACAACACCACACACACACACACACAAAACACACACACACACACACAAAACAGACAGACAGACAGACAGACAGACAGACAGACAGACAGACAGACAGACAGACAGACAGACAGACAGACAGACAGACACACGCACACGGCACAAAAACAGACAGATAGAGAGGACAGACATACATAGGGGACGACAGAGACACACACACACACACACACACACACCCCACACACACACACACACACACACACACACACACACACACCACACACACAACACACAACAGACAGATAGAGAGACAGACATACCCACACACACCACACACACACACACACACACACACACACACACAACACACACACACACACACACACACCACAAAACACACCCCACACACACACACAAAACCACACACAAAATACCACAGACATATAGTGAGACAGACATACATAGACACCACACACACACACCCACACAACACACACACACCACACACACACACAACACAAACACACACACACCCCACACACACAACACACACACACACACCAACACACACACATACACACAGACACACACACACACACACACACACACACACACACCACACACACACACACACACAACACACAAAACACACACACAAAACACACACAACACACACTCCCATCCCTCCTATCCCCTCCATTCAAGTCCAAAAAAGAGCGAAATACAAATATTGGACGCAAGATTTTTGTTCGACAAGTTGTAAAATATGGTCGGACTTTTCCGTAGAGTTTCTTTCTCTAACAATTTCAGGCTATTTTTTTGCTTTGTTATGACCGTTTCTGACAGTCTTCATCACCCTAAATGCCTACCTATGTCTATATATTTCTTTTGTCTATTTTTTTTTTTTATGTGTCACTGTCTCTTTGTTTGTCTGGGGTGTCTGTCGGGTGTATTTTGTCTGCCTTTTTGTCTGTCTACCCCCCCCCCTCTCTCTCTCCTTTTCTCTCTCTCTCTCTCTCTTCTTCTCTTCTCCCCCTCTCTCTTCCTTCTCTCTCTTTTCCTCTCCTCTCTCTCTCTCTCTCTCCTCCTCTCCCTCCCCTCTCTCTCTCTCTCTCTCCTCTCTCTCTCTCTCTCTCTCTCTCCTCTTCTCTCTCTCCCTTCTCTCTCTCTCTTTTCCTCTCTCTCTCCTCTCTCTCTCTCCCCTTCTCTCTCCTCTCTCTCTCTCTCTCTCCCCCTCTCTCTCTCTTCTCTCTCTCTCCCCTCCTCTCCTCTCTCTCTCTCTCTCTCTCTCTCCTCTCTCTCTC
>JACEEZ010021889.1:0-12500 GCA_016584305.1 Chionoecetes opilio | reverse complement strand
CACTAAATTCCGTCTGCCCGTCTCTGCGCCAGCTGTCTACAATGCGTTCGGGCGGCGCCGAGGTGGAAATGGAGCAGTAACTAAGTCTCGAACAGCAAGTTTTTTACTGGTAAAGCCCGCTGTACAGCTTCGAGTGACTGTTTTTGTCCGACCTTCCACGGCTCCCAACTGACAGCAATACTCTAACAAGGGCCGACAGTGACTTGTAGGGCGTCAGCTTTGGGCAGTGTGTCCGGGTCCGAAGGTGCGCAGAATCCAGAAACCCTGACTTGGGTTTTTCTTTGTTACATTGTATGTGAGTAGTAAAGCGCAATCACGCTGAGGTAACAGGGGGCCTTTAATTTCCCTTTTTTTAATTTTAGATCCGTCATGGCTGTGTAAGTGTCCCCATTGTTATTCTTCGTCATGTTTAACTAAAGTGTTCAAATTTATTTTTTAAAGGACATTTTGGTTCTGTTCTCCCACAAGTAAAGCGCTGAAAGGTCATTTGGGGAGTAAGCGGCGTCGGCTTGAAAGGGAACTTCCTTTAAACCGGGTGATCTGCGAAGGGGGCACGGACGATGTTAAATGTTTGGATATCGGAGATGTGTTGGGGAAAGAGTGGGGCCCCCGAGGATGCCCCTGGGGTACCCACTAGTGACTCCAGACATCTGGGACCTGCCCATCACGCTAAAATTTTTTATCGGGGGGGCGGGGAAAGATGCAACCCATCAGAGTTTTCCCGATATACCCGGCTTCGATTTTAGCAGAAAATATGCCGGGCCCATTTATCAAAAGGGCCTTTGCGAAGTCTAGGTAATCAGTCAACTTTTATTGTTTTCAAGTGCTCTGAGAATGTTTTCATGATGGCGAGAATTTGAAAGGCTGAGCGGCGGGAAAGGGAGCCATGCTGCTTTGGTTCTTTTTGTCTTTATCCTCAGGATACGGATTTCTTTCACTATTAATTTCTCTAGATTTTTTTATGATGTGGGGTTAAGGCAAAGGTCTATATTTATTTGCTTCAGCTCTCGTTTTCCCCTTTTGTAATAGTGTAATTCTAGCAATTTCAATTTTGCGTTTGACTCCTCCTAAAGGGGAGTTTCTGTACAAAAATACAGGGGATGCAAAACTCTGTGGCGAAAATTTTTGAGAAGTTTCGCGGGAATTGTCGGGGGCCCTGCTGCGTTGGGTTCTTGTATGTCCAATGTAGAAAATTGATGTCTGTTTGCTAAATGTGGGGTCTGCGATTTCAAAAAGAAAACACACACAACACACACAAAAACCACACCAAACGCACGCACGCCGCACGCACGCCGCACGCCGCACGCACGCCGCCCCCGACGCACGCACGCCGCAAAAAAAGCTAGACTCCGGGTATATATAAAATTTTTTTTTTTATCCACTAAAGCTCTGAGAACACCCTAAAAAAATCAGTTCAAATACCTCTCTCCCATTGAAATCTATGGAGAAAAAAGCTTGTACCCTAGACAAGAAATGCTCTTTTGTTGGGTGCACGACTGAAAATGATATTGATAACGATCACAATTTTTGATAATAATAATAAAATTTTAAAATAATAGTATGTAATAAAATAACGAAAATAATGGTAATACCGATGCTAAAATAGTAATATGATAATAGAAAACCGGGGTAATAATGATAATGAGGAAAATAAAATGATAAACATTATAGTAATGTAAAAATAATAATAACGGTAGACAATAATGAAAAAAATAAGATACATTTATAAAATTTTCAAAAAAACAGAGCCAAAATATACTTTTCTTACACAACTGCTACGTCACATTACTTAGTTCAATGTCATGTATTTCTTTAGTTTTTTAAATTTTGCGTTTTTTCTGTTTGATGTTTTTGTTAAATAAACAGCCCCCTTTTTGTTCTCTTACTTTTTTTTTTTTTTACGTATTTTTTTCACAATCATATTTTTAAATACAAAATTTTTAATTTATTTTCCATATTTTTTCCTTTCTTGGCTCTTTTTTATAAAATATTTCCCGGAAAAAGAAAAAACCGCTTGAATGACGCGAACTTAATTTTTTTACGTTCTAAAAGGGATGAAGTTTGAACAAAGGAAAAAGAAGGGGGGAAAGTTTTAGAAGAAATGAGGAAAAACTTTGTAGCATCGCGTGATATTTTAAGGAGGGAAAGATATGAACGCAAAAATATTCCTTATTTTTTCTTTTTCTTTCTTTTTTCTTTTTCTTTTTTTTTCTTCTTTCCTGCATTCTTTTTCTTTCTTTCTTTCATTCATTCTTTCTTATTTCTCTTTTCCCCTCGTTTTGGTTTTTCCCGGGAATTTTAAACCCTCGATAAAAAAAATATTTATAAAAGGGATGTTATTGTTTTTTTGTTTTCTTGTTTTCTCATCTAAATTTTTTTTCATCACTCAGTTTTTTTTTTTTTCTTTCTACAATTTTTTTCATTATTTTATTTGTCCTTCTCCTTCTCCCATCTTCTCCCTCTTCCTCCTCTCCCCTTTGCCTATCCTGCTGGTACTCCCTATTTATGCGTGTTTGGTTGTGTTTTTGTACAGAACAAACACACCTAACAAAACATGGAGCTGGGGGAATCAGGATTTATAAGGGGAACAAATAAGGGAAAATAAAAAGAGTAAAAAAGGGGAAAGATTTAGCGTTTTTTAAAGGGAAAACCGAGTTATATAAAAATAGCAGAGTAAATACAGAGATTGATTGATTTAAAGGGTAAAATAAATAAATAAAAAAAGAAAGGAATTAAGTAAGCGTGATAAATGACAGGATCGGGCGAAACCTTTTTAACAAAAAAGTAAAATCTTCAAGATAATTTAATGATATCAAAATCTTAAAACCGGTGCTCGGTTTTTGTCTTTCATGGCGTCAGTTTTTTGGTGCTGCTTTGGCACCCAGCATTTAACAAAACGTGCGAGTGTCTTAAAAGGGTTCACTGTGCAATCAACCTCTGTCTTTTTTTCTCTCCACTTTATCGCTTAAAATTATAAACAAACCCCTTCTTCTGTTTTTCTCCCCTTTATCCATATTATAAAAACCCCTTTTCTTTTTTTCTCTTCCCTTTTTGTTTTATAAACACCCCTTGTTTTGGGTTTTTTTATGATTTATCTTATTTTTAAACCCCTTTTCCGCTTGAAATTTTTATTAAAAAACCCTTTTTGAAATTTAATGGGGGTTTTTTTATATTTTTATGGTTTTTTGGCTTGTTTGAGGGCTCAGGGCGGGCCCGCCCCTGGCATACACTTTAAAACCCGTTTCTGAAAGTTTCATGTTTACCTGAAAACTTTCCTGGTTATGCCCCCCGGTGGCAAACGGGGCTACCCAAAGGGGCCCCGACGTGCCCCCTAAAATGCCCTTGACCGGTCCTGGAACCTCCACTGTCCCTCGGGCCCTGGAAGCCACCCCCGGGGGTTGCCTGGGGGAAATAGTCCACCCGGGGCTGCCAAAGGCTTCCCCGCGGCTTTCCCCCCCCCTGCTGGGCGGCTGGAGGGGAACCCCACCCCCTCTGACGCGGGCTCATTTGAAAACTTCCAGCTGTTCGAGGACTTTTGACCCGTGTCCCTCCCTGTTGGGGCCACAGGGTTTTGCTTTTTTCTCCTTCTTTTTTTTTTAAAAGTTATCCCGCCTGCATCCTCCACGGGGCTTTCCCCCCCTCCCGGGGCCTCCCCGGGGATCTAAACCCCCTTTTTTACCTCCTACGGGGCCTTTCCCCCCCCTTTGGCCCCCTCATTTTGGGGCCTTCCCTGGGGGTTTAGGGCACTCCCACTTTTCTCAAAACCTTTCTCAACGGGGCCTCCTCCTTTTCCTTTTCCCTTCCTTCCAATTTTCCCCCCTTTTTTTTCCCGCAGCCCCCTCACGGGGCCCCTCCCCCTTTCCCCGCCCCCACGGGCCTCCTCCCCCTTTTTCAGCCCCTTCCCTCCCCTCCCCCTTTGCTCCTTAAGGGCACCCCCCCCCCAGCCCCTACGGGGACTTTTTCCCTTTAGCCTCCTTGGGGATCCTCCCCCTTTCCCCCACTTATTTTTCCGGGCCCCCCTGGCCGGCCGCCTATAAAGGGGGTTTCCTCCCTTTAAAAGTTGTTTTAACCTGGAGTTAAAAAGGCGCGAAGGCACCCAGGCACCCTGTTGGGTTTTTTTCTTCCACTTATTTGAGCTTTTTGGGCTCTTTTTTGGCAAGTGCCCAAAAACCAGGGCGAATTTAAAGAAAATGTTTTCCCATGAAAAATTTGGGAAAAAATTGGAGTTTAAAAGAGTTGGAGTTAAAAAAAAACCGGGCACAAACACCCGGGAAGATGGGACCACGCTCGGCTCCCAAAAACTTCACCGAGGAGGCGGGGGTTTTTCTTCCCGGGGCCCCTTTTTTCCAAGATGAAGGACGGGTTTTTACAGACCCCTGATTTGGTTGCCAAATAAAAAGAAGGGATTTTAAATTATAGAAGACGCCCCCTACGCCGCCCCCCATTGACAAACAAAAACACAAAAACCACCCAACACAAGGGTATGTAAGGGTTCCACCTCGGACAACCGAGAATCCCGGGTTCATCCCCGGGGGACAGACAAGGGGGCTTTAAAAACCCCCCCCTTACCCGCCTTGGGCCGGGTTTTAGCCATTTTATCCCGTATGGGCCGGAAAAAAGAATTAAAATGTTAAAAAATTTTGAAAGGGGCCTGGGGCGTGTTGGCCCTGCTTGTGCCCCAGTGATTAAACCCGGAAAAAAAGTCATGCCCCCCCGTTTCTCCCCAGCCCTTCGCCAGAAAGTTAGGGTTAAGCACATGGGGGTGTTCACCCTTAACGTTTCCTTAAATTTTATTGCCTCTTTTATCGAAACCGACAGAGTGGGTAGTACTTTAGTTTCAAAGGGTATTCCCTTGGGGGTGGGATGGGCCCCGCCTTCCCCAAATTTTTTTAGTGGCCCTTTTGGGCTTTCCCCCCCCCGTTTTCCCCTGAAGAGGAGAGGGGGAGGGGGGAAGGGAAAGGGGGGGGGCAGAAAGAAAGTGAAAGATGGGAGAAGGGTGAGAGAGGAGAAAAAATTTTGTTTAAGGAAATTTTATTGGGAAAAAGGGGCCCCCAGCGGGGAGAGGCCCGGAGGAGAGAGAGGGGAGAGAGAGAGAGAGGAGAGAGGGAGAAGAGAGAGAAGAGAGAGAGAGAGAGAGAGAGAGAGAGAAGGAGAGGAGAAGAGAGAGAGAGAGAGAGAGAGAGAGAATGTAAAAAAAATATTGGTGCCGGGAATTTTTGGGCCCCTTTACTTTTCCACACAAAAAAAAATGCTGACGGGGGCGGTGAAGGTGGATTTTCAAGTCTCTGCATCGCCCTTTTTGGCGCCCCCGGGGAAAGGGAGTGTCACGAGGCTCCCCGCGTAAACTTTGCAACTTTTTAATTATTTTTTTTACATCACAAGGCTGACCCAAAGGGAAAAAAAAAAAGCTTTGTCAATTCGTCTAAATTTACTTTTGTCTTTTAACATTTAACTACTTTACGCTACTGCTAACTCTACTTTAACTATGTATAGCGAATTACCGAAACCTCCCGCCATTTTCACAGATTTCTAAAGACACACTACCACATACACCACAACCCCCCCTCAAACACACAACATAAACACACAACACCCCTTAAGCACAATTAAAACACACACACACCCTCAAAAACCACACACACACCCCACCACTCAAACACACATACATACCAAAGCACACCCTCAAAAACACATACACACACACCAACCCACAACCCCTAAAACACGATAGATACACACCACCCCTCAAAACCCCCTACACACACACCCACACACCCTAAAACAACTACTACCACACCACCCTCAAACACACTACACACACACACACACCCTAAAACACGCATACATACACACCCCACACCCTCAAACACACATGTGTATGGTGTTTGAGGGTGTGTGTGTGGTGTATGTGTTTTGATTGTGTGTGTGTGTATGTATGTGTGTTTTTTGGGGGGTGTGGTGTGGGTATGTATGTGTGTTTGAGGGGGGTGGTAATGGTTGATGTTTTGTTTGATTGTGTTGTGTATGTATTTTGTTTGAGGGGGTATGTGGGTGTATGTGTTTTGAGGGGTTGGGGGCTGTGTGTGTGTGTGTGTGTGGGTTTTGGTTTTTTGTGTGTGTGTATGTAAAGGTGTTTGAGGGGTATGTGTGTGTGTTGTTTTGAGGGTGGTGTGGTGTGTGTAGGGTGTTGAGGGGCGTGGTATAGCACACCCCCCAGGGTATCCGTAGGTAAGGGGCCCGTAGTGTAGGGTTTGCACGCTCGGTTCACAACCGAATGTCCCGGGTTCGATCCCCGGGGGGGGGCGGAAAAAGAGGGTTGTTTCCTTAAAAAAAAGCCCCCGTCCCCCCCCGTGAAAGGGTACCGGGGGTTAGCCGGGTTTGTGACCCGCTCCCCGGGGGGCTGGGTTGGTCAACACAAAACACTAAAGGGTGAAAGATAAAAAAGTTTTATATGGAGGGCGGGGCCATAGAGCGTTCTCAGGGCCCCGTAAAAAAACAACTGAAAATGGATACACACCCTCAAACACCCCTCCCCCCCAAACCACACACATACACATACCCCCTCAAACACCTATAACACAACAACCCCCCAAAAACCCCAAACCAGAAACACACAGACAGCAATAAAAAAAAAAGAGAACATTAAATCTCCTCCCACATTTTTACCACTACTCACCACCACTACTTTCTCCCACTACTAATTTTGGGGAGTGTGGGGTGGGGTAATAGGGCCCAGCTCCCCCCCTCCCCCCCAACACCACCACCCTACCAGGCAATAGACCAAATGACCCATTGACCCACCCTTCAAAAAAGCGATCGAGTTTTTACCTTGAAAACGGGGTCCACGGGGGGAGTCCAGGGGCCACATCGGGGGGAATTTTGGGGGGGGTGGGGGAGGAGGGCCGCCCCCCCCCCCCCTACTTTTTAAAAACCAACCCCTCCCCACCCCCATGGGAAACTGATGGGGCAATGGAAAGCCAATAGCCCGTGGGAAAAATAATGATAATGATGATGAGATGATGAGGGTGATGATGATGAAAAATTGTAGTAAGTAAAATTTTGGGGGGGGAGGAGGGGAGGAGGAGGAGGAGGGGGGGGGGGGGGGGGAGAGGAAGAGAAAAGAGAGAGAGGAGAAGAGAGAAAAAAGGGGGGGGGAGAAAAGAGGGGAAGAGAAGGAAGAAAGTTGGGGGTGTGTTTTTAGGGAAAAAAGGGGGGGGTTTTTTGGGTTGTTTTTTAAAGGGTTGGGGTGTTTTGTTGGGTTTTAAAAAAAAAAAAAAAAAACCCCCCCCCCCCCGCTGGGTTTTCCCACAACCCCCGAGTTGGGTCCCCGGGATGGGATGGGGTTCCCCCCGGGGGGATCCCCCCCGGGGGAGGGGGCGTGGGGGGGTTTCCCCCTTTTAAAACCACCCCCCACCCCATGGGGGAGGGTTTTTTGGGGGTTTGGGACCCCTCCTGTGGGGAAAAAACATAAGGATAATGATAAAAATGATAGGGAGGGGGATAAAGGTGTGGGCCCGTAAAATAAAAGAAGAGGAAAAAAAAAAAAAAAAAAATAAAACAATTAAAAAAAATAAACAAAACAGAAAAAAAAGAATAAAAAAAAGAGAAAAAATTTGTTTTTAATAAAAAATTTTTCCCCATTGGGGGTTTTTGGGGGGGGTAATATACTTCCCCAAAAAAACCAGGCAATAACCAATTTTTGGCCCCGAGTAAATTCAAAAACATCGAGGCCCTTGTGGGGGCCGGGGGGGGATTAACATGGGGGAATTGGGGGGCTTTAAAGGGGGTCCCCCCCCCCCCCTTTTAAAAAACCCCAAAAAACAAAAAACAATACTTTAAAAAAAAAAAAAGAGAGGGAAAAAAAAAAAAAAAAAAAAAAAGGGGGAAAAGGGGAAGGGGGGTGGAATAAGGAAAAAAAAAAAAAGAAAGGGGGAAAAAGGGGAAGGGGGAAAAAATGAAAAAATAAAAAACAAAAACCTATATGAAAAAAGCCAGGTAAAAAGAAAAATAAAAATACAAAATCATGCAAATGGCAGGCCATTTAAAAAAATTAATTTTTGTTAATTGGAATCAAAAAAAACCAATAAAATGTAAAAAAAAAATTTTAATACCCTCACCAGGGGGAAAAAAAAAAAAAAAAAAAAAAAACTACCTAATTTGGAAATAATGTGCAAGGGCCAAATAATGTAAAAAAAAAAACCCCATAACGTGAAATTTTCAAAATACCAATATACATTTATGGTTGTAAAGATTTTTAAAAAATTTTCATTGATTTGTCAAGCATGCTTTTATCTTTTACGTTTGAAAGTTTTTTAATTTTTCATCTAATAAAATGTTCGGGAAGTTGTTCCATTTTAGTTCCTTTTGAAAAGATTCTGTTGGCATTGTGTGTCCTGCACAATGGTATACGTAAATATGTGGTCTTCGGGTTACATTGTAGGTTTGCTCTAAAGCCGGTTAAAGGTAAAGGGTTGGATTTAGTACAAAAAGTTTGGTTTGAAGGAGTATGATACGGAAGTTTTAAAACTTGAAGTCTGGGAAAAAAATCTGAGGGTAGGTCAAAAAGTTTTTTAAAAAACATAACACGTAACAATTTTTTTTGATAATAAAGAGGTGTCAATGAAGGTTTTATAGGACCTCCCCATAAAGAGAAAAATATAAAAGAGTGGTTTAATTGGGGTAAAATAAATTGTAGAAAACATTTTACATTAAATAGTGCCTTAGTCGTAAAGTATGCCTTGTATAACGATATCCTAGATTTCACCATATCAATATGTTTTTTCCCATTTAACTTACTATCTATTATATCCCTAAAAATTTTAAATTCGAAAACCTCATGAAATTTGATAATTATTTTTCTTTTTTGTGTGTTACGGCTGAGTCAAAAGGGGGGTGGAAACCAAAAGCAAGTTTTTTTAAATTTAAATTAAATTTGTTGCCTTAATCAATTTGAAACTTTTTTTAATTCTTCATTCGGAATTGTAATATTTTCAAGTTTGGGGCCTTGAATGAAGTTTGTGGTATCATCCGAAAAGTATGAATTTTAAGTTTTTTACTGCTACGAAGATGTCATTTATGTATTTTAAGGAAAATACAGGACCAAGAATTGAACCCTGGGGGGGGGTTTTTCCCCATGTGATTCATTATAAGGGATGTGTATTTTAATGATGTATATTGCTTTCTATGACTTAAAAACTTTTAAACCCTTGGAGCATACCCCCGTATTATAATAAAATAATTTGTGTATAAATTGTGTGAGAAATTGTGTCAAAAGCTTTTGTGAGGGCCAAAAAAACTGTTTTTTGTGCATTTATTTTCCAGGCATTGTAAATGTTCGACAATATGGTAGACTGCTAATTTAGTAGAAAAAATGGGGACGGAATCCTTTGAGTTGGAGTTAAAATTGAGTGTTTTTAGAGGAAACCCCTTAATTCATTACCCTTTCTTTTTTAAAAAAATTTTCTAAAACTTGGCAATATTTAAATTTGGGCTATAATTTTGGGGTAAAGAATTGTCACCTTTCTTGAAAAAAAAAAAAAAAAAAAAAAAAAAAAAAAAAAAAAAAAAAAAAAAACAAAAAAAAAAAAAAAAAAGACAATTTTTCAATTTTATTCATCTGGGGGGAGATGTTTAAACTTCTATTTCAATTGCTGATTTATTTTAAGCTGGTGTTGTAGGTCTTAAAAAAAAAAGAAAAAGGGGTGGTTCTGGAAGATATATGTTAAAGGCTCTTTTGTATCTTGAAGATTACAAGTGTGCTACTATACTGCTGAAATGATTATTAAAGACCTAGCCACATTTTGATTATCGGGTTGTATCGCCATTTACAAGAAAAAAAGTGATATCCTAGTTTTATTTTTACCCAGTAGGGTTGATTTTGTCCATATTTTTTTTGGTCCCCAGCATGATCTGTAAATCAGTTTTTTAATATTTTTTTGCTGTTTTATTGTTGCCGTTAATTTTTTTCTAAAAAATTTTTAAAAAATTTTTTTATGGTTAAAAGGGCCCTTTTGATATAGTTTTTTTAGTTTATTTCCCTTGTTTTATACTTTTTAAAAAGGTGGTGAAGTTGGTTTTTTCCTTGATGCTTTTCTTTGATTTCTGTTGTTTCAATGGAAAGTGTTTTTGTACAATTCTAAAAAAACCCATTTATATTTTTCAAAAAGATCATTCACATCACAATCCAATGCATTTGTTTCCTTAAATTTTGCTAAGCCTTTGAAATCATATATTTTTTCAAGTCTATTTTCTTTTTGTGAAAGTCACGTGTTTTTAAGTATAACTATCATTGACTACTGAAAAATGCTAAAAAGGGAAATTACATAATTGAGTTAAATTTATCCCACTTGTTAAATATTTTTCAAAAAAATTTGTCCCGATTGATCAATATTTTTGGCCGATTTCTGAACGTGTTTTGGGTTTTTTGATTGTGGAAAAGAATAGTAACTATGGAACATATTTATCAAAATTTGAGCATTTTTTTCATTTGATTTTAAAAATTAAATTTTAAAATTCCATAATATAAATGGGGTCCCCAAAGGGGATAAATGGTAATGTTAGTTAATAGAGCAAAAAAAATCATCAATATTGAATTAGGGGGTCTATATATCTGCCAATAATAAAATTGTGTGGTTGGGTAATTTCAAAGGGAAAAATATTCAATGGAGCCCAAAAAGCAAGAAACTCTCTAATTTTTTGGCCTGAAAAACTTTTTTTGAAGATAGTGGCAATACCTCCACCTTTGTGTATTTTATTTTGAAGAATTATAAAACCTTTGATGGGAAAAAAAAAAATTGACAGATGGGACACTGAGGCGAGTTTACAAAAAAACCCAAGACACAAAAAATTTTTTACTATTGCATAAAAACATTTCAAACAACATTATATGAAGAGGTAAACTATAATATTCAAAAGTAGTACTTTAAACCTGAAGGGGATTCATTGATCATTCTATTAAAGTCATCACAAAAGAAGTAATTACAGGTTGGTTTATACATGCTGCAATTAACAGGAAAGTTGTTGGTTGCATTACCATTGTCAGCATGTTCAAAGGGATTGTAAATCATATTATCAATAATGTGTAAAGGGAAATTGTGTTGTACATTATCATTAAATAAAGTAAGGAGATCATTATTGTTCAAACTAGCAAAAGGAAAGGAATCTTGATCCACAAAATTATGGATTAAATAATCTAACTGAATTTAGGTTACTTATCTTACTAACAAGCAGGAGGGAGAGGAGAGAGAGAGAGAGAGAAGATGAGAGAGAGAGGAGAGAGAGAGAGAGAGAGAAGAGGAGACGAGAGAAGAGAGAGAGAGAGAGAGAGAGAGGAGAGAGAGAGAGAGAGAGAGAGAGAGAGAGAGAGAATAAATATAAAAAAACAGATTTGAGACATTTTCACACACCAGAAAATTAACATGAAAAATTATTGAGACGAATGAAAAATTAAAAAAAGAGAAAAATATGAAAATAAGAAAATTTATCCTATAAAATTTCTAACAAACGGAAAAAACTCATTCTCTCTCTCTCCTCTCTCTCATCTCTCTCTCTCTCTCTCTCATCTCTCTCATCTCTCTTCCTCTCTCTCTCTCTCTCTCTCTCTCTCCTCTCTCTTCTCTCTCGTCTCTCTTCTCTCTCTCTCTCTCTCTCGTCTCTCCTCATTGATTACTTCCTTCTCAATTCTCTCTCTCTCCTCTTCTCCCTCTCTCTCTCTACCTCTCTCTCTCTCATCTCGTCATATCTCTCTCTCGTATCTCTCTCTCTTCTCTCTCTGCATCCTCTATCAGAATACATATCCTTCATCTCTCTGCTCTCTCTCTCTCTCTCTCTCTCTCTCTCTCTCTCTCCTCTCATAATTACCTCCTTCCTCTCTCTCTCATCTCTCTCTCATTCTCTCTCTCTCTCTCTCTCTTCTCCTCTCTTCTCCTCTCCTCATTCTTCCTTCTTTCCTTCTCATCTTCTTCTCCTTTCTCTCTCTTCAATACTTCTTCATTCTCCTTCTCTCTCTCTCTATCTCTCTCCTCTCTCTCTCTCTCTCTCCTCTCTCTCTCTCTCTCTCTCTCTATCTCCGGGTTGGATGCCACGAAAGAGAGAGGGAGGGAAGAAAGGGAGGGAGGGAGGGAGGGAGGGGGGGAAGAAGGGAGGGATGGAGAGAAAGGAGGGAGGGAGGGAGGGAGGGAGGGAGGAGGAGAAATGAGAGGGAAGAGAGAGAGGAGAAGAGAGAGGAAGGGAGGGGAAATAAGTGGTAGAGGGAGAGAGGGAAATGAGAGGGAAGAGAGGAGGGGGATGTCGAGAGGGAAAAGAGGGAGGGGGTGTGATTGATGAGGGAAGTTGAAAGGAGAAAGAAGAGGAGGAAGGGAAAAAGAGAGGGGTGAGAGGGAAGAGAGGGAAAAAAGTGAGAGGGTGAAAGAAAAGTAAACGTTATATTTTTGGTTTTATAAATTAGAAAACGAGGTAGGAAATAAAATAAGAAAATAAATAAAGGAAAACAGGATTTAGGA
>JACEEZ010021888.1:10000-15436 GCA_016584305.1 Chionoecetes opilio | reverse complement strand
TTAATTTTACAACCACGCTTTGTCCCTATATGTGCCTTCTTTAATCGCATTCTTAAGAGAAAAGCTGTTTTATGAAAGTCTTTTAAAAAAATGTCAAAAATTGTGAAAAAAATTTGATTCTAAATCCCCCTCTCTCTCCCCTTCCCCTTCCCCTCTCTCTCTCTCTCTCTCCTCTCTCTCTCTCTCTCTCCCTCTCTCTCTCTCTCTCTCTCTCTCTCAGCATTCATATTTACCTTGACTGCGGTGTAAAAAGGTTGAAAGACACATACCTGTAAAGAAAAAATACACTTGAAATAGCGTAAAAAGTATAGGTATGTAAGTAGATAGGTGAGTAAGTACACATAAGTTAGTACGTAAATATGAATGGATGGATGGAATAATGTGTGAAAAAAAATTGAGGTAGTGTTGGATACAGTATAGCAATGGGTTTGAGATTTCTCCTACTTTAAAGCGTTTTTTTTAATATTTCTATTAACACCATAACTATAGTATTGCTATTATCGCTCTCTCACTCTCTCGCTCTCGCTCTCTCGCTCTCTCGCTCTCGTTCTCTCGCTCTCTCGCTCTCGCTCTCGCTCTCGCTCTCGCTCTCTCGCTCTCGCTCTCTCTCTCTCTCTCTTTCTCTCTCGCTCTCGCTCTCGCTCTCGCTCTCGCTCTCTCTCTCTCTCTCTGATGCCTTCAAATATTTTCCCACCATCCACCTCCACGACCTCAGCCAGCCGCAGCAGGAAGGACCAGACCTCCATGGTGCCCACCTTCACAGTTCCGCCGCCGTGGTAATCCCCGAAGGCGCAGGTCATCATCACCGCCTTGCCGGCCAGCAAGGCAATGTGCATGCTGGAGGAGCTGCAGCAACATGCGCTGAGGGCGATGCCAGAAACGAACATCCAGGGATGCGCCGTCTACTACACGGTTCAGTTGAGCCCGAGAGAGACACAACAGGCGCGGCGCGGCGGTCGTACCGGCGGGGAGCTGGTGTCCTGGAGGATGCCCGGCCACTGCTCCACCCTGCAGACGGAGCTAGTGGCAACGCAGCACACCCTGGAGCACGCCTGCTACCGTCTGGAGGAGACAATGGTCGTCCACTTCGACTACAGGTCTGCCTTGCAGGTTCTGCAGCATCCGCGCCCACCAGCAAACAGCGCAAAGCTTACCACCACCATTCTGTGCCACATCCAGAGGCTGGCAGCGCAGGGGCACCGCATGGGGCTTATTTGGGTGCCCAGCCACGTGGGACTACGAGGGAATGAGGCAGCTGACGATGCGAGCTGTGCAGCAATCCCGCTTGCAGTCATAACCGCTGTTCTGCCCAGCCTGCAGCAGACCAAGATGCTGGCCATACGTGCTGCCATTCGCTGCATCGGGCAGCAGCGCCAAGGGGCGGAGGTATCCTCGCAGCAGGCGGCCTGGTATGCCAGAGTCATCGGCTACCCCCCACTGCTCCCTGTCCAGCAGCTGTCCAGGGCGGACGAGGTCCTGTTGCACCGCCTCCGACTAGGTTACCGCGCGGTGGAGGAGCTGCGAGACGGTTTGGAAGGTCGACAGTGTGATCACCGTGGCCACCTCGCCCGACACCCCCTGCTGTATATATGCTGCCCCGTCACTGTTCTGCTGAGACAGCAGATCGACGCCCCGCAGGACGATGAGGACAAGGCAGCCATCACGCTCCGACGGGCACAACAGGACCTGCCTTGGCTGCTGGAAGTGGCACATAATCCCCCTCCTCACTCCCAACAACGCTGATCACACCACTCGCCGCACGGCAGAAAGCGGTGCAATGTGACGCGCCCCGCCCACACGCCGCTTGCTGCAGCCTGCATCGGTGGGCTGCTGCCCGCCCCGCCTACCTCCTACAATATTACATATACATAGTTATAAGTGTATTTTATGTTTTAATTAAATTATAATAAGTTATAGGTCTACTGTAAGAGATGTAAATTCACTTAACTAACAACTGTGGCAGCAACCTTCCGCGGTATCCTTTGAAGAATAAGTTCACGGTCCTTACAATAAGAAGTAGACTGTTAAAGTCATAGTTTGTCTGTCAGGAAGAGGAGGAAGAGAAATAATACAAAGGAAGCATCAAGCAGCAACAGACCCACTGGTCCTAACTAGGCTGTTGGAATGTACTACATACATTTTTTTTTTTTTTTTTTACATTTGTGCCTATACCGCCTGTAGGCTGTGACCTCAAGGGCTGGGATGGTAGGCCCTGGAGGTTCCCTTGAGGGCTGTGATGGTTGGCCCTCGCCAGTAGAGGCAGGATTTTTATAGTGGCGTATGTGATTATAGGCTCATGCCGCCTCCCTGTGTCCTCCGATGCACTCACAATCGAAGGTAGAGTTAATGGGCAGCATGTGGGTGTTCTTAGGCCAATCGATGGTGCAGAAAGATTTTGGCACCTGACGAGAGTCGAACTCGAAACACCGGGCTCGCCATTTGCAGGCGCTAACCACTGGGCCACAGCCTCCCCAACTTGATAATATGGGGAACAGAACAGCAAAGCATAAGAAGAAGAAAAAGATGAAAAATAAGAAAATTAATAATAATAATAATAATAAGAAGAAGAAGACGAAGAAGTGGAAGAAGTGGAAGAAGGAGAAGAAGGTGATGGAGGAGGAGGAGGAAGATGAGAAGGAAGGTAATAGGAGTGGATAAAAGCAGGATAATCAGCTAGAAGAAGAAAGAAGAGAAAGAAGAGGATGAGATTGGAGATGCGGAGGAAGTGGAGGAGGAAGAGTCTTAGGAGCAGAGATTACCATAAATTATATTGCAGATCAGGCGCCTGAGAGAGAGAGAGAGAGAGAGAGAGAGGAGGAGAGAGAGGGAGAGAGAGAGAGAGAGAGAGAAGAGAGAGAGAGAGAGAGAGAGATAGAGAGACGAGAGAGAGAGAGAGAGAGAGACCCATTTACATTCCCTTTTTACATTTTCTTATTCATCATTCTCTCTCTCTCTCTCTCTCTCTCTCTCTCTCTCTCTCTCTCTCTCTCTCTCTCTCTCTCTCTCTCTCTCTCTCCTCTCTCTCTCTCTCTCTCTCTCTCTCTCTCTCTCTCTCTCTCTCTCTCTCTCTCTCTCTCTTCCCTTCTTTTCTCCATCGCTATAATCAATCACATTCCTGGAGAGGCCGAGGAAAATCTTTATCTTATTCAGAAAGTTTGATTAATCGCATCGGTCTCCTGCATATTAAGTAAGAGGAGGGGGGTAGGAGAGGTAGAGGGGGGCAGGGTAATTAAGGTATGGCTGGGGGAGGAAGGAAGGAAGACAGGAAGGGAGGGAGGGAGGGAGGGAGGGGAGGTATTAGCAATCAGGTCAAAGGTCAAGGGAGGTCAAAAGGTTGAAGGAAAATTAAGGAACTTTTCTTGTTGCTTTAGTTTGAAGTTCGTATCCAATTTTGATATCTTTTCGATTTTTCTTTCCTTTTTTTTTTATAATTATAATAACAATTGTTTATTCCTAATGGTATCATGCAAATAATAGATGCAGCCTAATTACTTAATGATGACACACACACACGCACACGCACACACACACAGACACAGACACAGACACACACACACACACACACACACACACACACACACACACACACACACACACATGCACACACACACACACACACACAAAGTCAATAGAGGATGGTTAGGCCGGTAAAACAGGGCGGGCAGCGCGGGTGACGGCTAATAATCGACCAGGTGTACTGTGACTTAATTAACCCACACGTTACCTGCTGCTGCTGCTGCGAGAGAGAGCGAGAGCGAGAGCGAGAGCGAGAGCGAGAGCGAGAGCGAGAGCGAGAGAAAGAGAAAGAGAAAGAGAAAGAGAAAGAGAGAGAGAGAGAGAGAGAGAGAGAGAGAGAGAGAGAGAGAGAGAGAGAGAGAGAGAGAGAGAGAGAGGAGAGAGAGAGAGAGAGAGAGAGAGAGAGAGAGAGAGAGAGAGAGAGAGAGAGAGAGAGAGAGAGATTTTCCCCCATCTTTCTTTATTCAGTAGAGAAAACCCACTGAGGATCTTAAATATTTACATTTTTTCGCCAAGGTTAGTGGAAGAAGAGATGAGGGGAAAAGGAAAAAGACTAGAAAGAGTACGTAGGAAAAGGAAGAGAGGGAGGAGGAGGATTAGGGAGAGGAGGATTTGAAGGAGGAGAAATGGTTCCAGGGGGTCCAACATTATCCAGCACATGATTCTTATCCATACAAAAGATAATCACACTAAAATCAAAATAAACGTAATGCTGGTTTTCGGCATGCAATTAAGGCAAGGAAAAAATGACTATAATAAAAAAGAAGAAAAAGAATCTTTGTATATATATAAAATACTGTTTATTTTGCATTATGAGGGGATGAAGAAACTGAAAAGGATGATATGAAAAGATAAATGTAGAAGAATGAGCGGCGGGGGAGGAAATAAATGAAATCAGAAAGGGATAAAGGCTAGAAAGGGAGAGAGAGAGAGAGAGAGAGAGAGAGAGAGAGAGAGAGAGAGAGAGAGAGAGAGAGAGAGAGAGAGAGAGAGAGAGAGAGAGAGAGAGAGAGAGAAGAGAGGACAAGAGAGAGTAAGGAGGACATTCGAAAATTATTGATTTCATGCATAGTCTATTTTTTTTAAGAAGGCAAAAATTCCATGCTATCTTAAGGTCTCATGCTTAAAATTATGCCTATGTTTACCTGATAATATGGTTAACTATGATATAATACAACAGAAACTTAGAAGAAGTGTAGTTTTCTCTTCTCCTGGCATCAAATATCAGCCAAGAAGCAGCAAGGGGTCAGGATTTTTTGCCTCGTTAAAATAAATAGACGATAGTAGTACAGTTGAAAAAAAAAAAAACGAAAAGATGGTAAATAAAACTAAAACTAATTCAAATGAAGCATCGCATATGGCAATTTGTATGGAGTTATTGTGCTTCATTCTGTGTGTATTAAGTTATCTCTATGCGTTGATGAAGTGAATGAGGCGTGACAACATAGGGGAAGGAAGGTGATCGACATGAGTGGGGAAAAGGGAAACATGAGATATATAAAAGGTGAAAAAAAAAGGTAACACGGGAAATATTATATTAGGATGGAAAAAAGGAAACACGAAAATAAAGTAAAATGATGGAAAAAAAGGAACACTAGAAGTATGAGATGTAAAAACAGGAGAAAATAAAATCGATGAATCGTGAATTGACGCTCAGAACAATTTTTTTTTTCTCTCTCTCTCTCTCCCTCTCTCTCTCTCTCTCTCTCTCTCTCTCTCTCTCTCTCTCTCTCTCTCTCTCTCTCTCTCTCTCTCTCTCTCTCTCTCTCTCTCTCTCTTGCTGCCTCCATGTGATAATTTGGAAGCGGTGGCGGAGTGGTAAGCCCGAGGTCGCGAGTTCGGGTCCCACCGGGGGATACTCTTTCGGCAATCGTTAACGCGGTGGCCGGATGGTGGAATGTGGAATATGGAAGTGGTGAG
>JACEEZ010021887.1:13578-38578 GCA_016584305.1 Chionoecetes opilio | reverse complement strand
TTAATATTTTTTTTTGGTTCTGAATTGTGGCAGTTTGGTGCAGGGGAACGCCGAATATTTTGCGCGATTTTTCCCCAAAAGGGTTTTTGGGGACTTCCCCAAAACAAGGGGAAGACAGCATTTCCATCTTCGGTATGAGAAAAACCCTTTTGGGATTACTTGGAAAGTCAGAGTCATCACATTTTTTTCACAAGGGTACTTGAAACCTTTGGTTTTGTCTGTTTGTGCAAGGAATCCTTTGGCAAAACCTATGCTGTAAGGGACGGGTTTGTCAGTGGATTTTAACCCAGCAATTTTTCAAGATAAAGTTTACCTTTCCTTTTGGGGTTGGGCGACTTAAACAAGAAGTTTTGAAAAGCGAGGTCCCCCATGTATTTACTCGAGTTTTTTTTTTTGGGGAATTTGGTTTAAAACTTTTTTGTGCATTTAAGCCAAATTTTTTAAATTTTAAAAACGCTTAAATTGGGTCAAAGAATTTTTTTTTTTTCACCAGTCGACCCTCAATAAATTTTTTCCCCTTTGGCAAGCCCCCCAAAGCAGCCTCTGCCGAAAAAACCATCGTCTTAAAAACGAGAGTGATGCTGGTGCCCAGATGAAATGCTGTAAAGCCTTTGGGTTATCAAAAAATTCTGAATGGATCATTGAAGTTTTGGAGGGTGAAATTTGGGCCCTCGCAACCGGGTTTTCAAACGTCTTTTTTCAGCATTTAGGGTTGTCCGATGTTTTGGGCCCCATTGTCCCCTAATCGAACATGTCTGCCAGACTGTAGGTGGCTTGGAAAAATTTTCGAAATTTCCCTTGGCTGTTTTCCGGTCCATCTTTGGTATGCAGAAAAACTGGTTTGCAGACCACTAAAACCCTGCTCCGGGTAGAGCCGTTTTTCCCTTGCGATTTGCATGCTTCATAAAGGTCTCTTCTATTGCTTGTCAACAGAAACACCGACTACCAGGAACAAAGGATCTTGGGGACGCTAATGGCTCCTCCCCTTGGGCAATTCGGGCCAGAAAAACCCAAGGGGTTTTTGGCCCTTCAATGTTCCCTATGAACATTGAAAAAATTTTCAAATAACGAGCTTTAATTTCTTTTTCCCCCCAAAGTGAAAAAGGGAGGTCAGGCATGATGCAGAGACATTTTGCGTAGACTGTGAAGTTATTGTTTTCCAGCCGGAAGAAGTGACTTTTGTCAGCCACACGTGATCGATGACTCATCCGGGAGAACAGCCGTTTTTCCCCCTTTTGGGGCCTGAGCGTTTTAATTATCCCCGGAATCTAAGGAACCCTCGATGTATGTGCAAATTTTTCCTGTCACTTAGCACGGCGTCTTCAGATACCTTATTAGGGCCCCTTGACAAGGCTTTCAAAAAGACCTTTGGAGGTTTTCGGAAAAACTGTCCAAAACCCAACCTCTTCTCTTCGTTTTCAAGAAATCGGGCCAATATCAGTCTCATCTAGGGCCTCCATCAGACCTTGTGACAATTTGAGGGACTGAGATTATTTCCCTTCCAGATATAACCCCACTCAGGGAACCAGAGGAGATAAAAACCGCTTCGAGGAGAAGGGCTCCCAAGGGCCCCAGTCCCATCCATCTTTTTCCCCAACTTTTTGAGGAAACCACAGGCTCCCCTCAAAATTTTTTGGCACTGCTTGTTGTCCGTGTTTGGGGGGTGGTTTTTAGGGGGTAATTTTTCTATTGTCGTCAGCCTGAGAGGTACTTAACCTTCAATGACAAATAGCCCCCCCCAACCCAGGCACGCTCTGTTTTGGTCTTAGCGTGTGAAAAACGGATTAGTATCCACAATGGGTTTTTTCCCCATCAAGTTCTCTATGCTTCAGGGCCCCCCGTCAAGGAAATGTGGAAAAATTTCATTTTCGGGAGATTTTCTTTTTTTTTTTTTTTTTTCCCATAAAGAAATTGGGGAATTCGGGAGTCTGGTAGCAATTTCTCGATCTTTAAACCCGTCCTTGGTATTTTACTTTTCTCTGGCTGGTACCCCCAAAACATCTTCGGGTCCGGGTTTATGACATCTTGTAGCAAATCCAGGGGATCGAGGACGGGGACCCGGCCCCACAATGTCTTTAACATACTCATCGAAATGTAAAAGTCTAAATAAAAAACAAAAACGGGCAAGATGGGTTTTGATGATCCCAAAGTGGGAGAAAGGCTTAAAATTTAGGGCCCCCAATTGTAACCCTAGTGTTTGTTCAAGTTCTAGTAGATATGAGTAGTTCTCACAATGTCCAGGACGGTTAAGGATGATTATTATTCAGCGCTAGGGAATATATGCCCTTAGTCCCTTTCCCTAGAATAACAGGTTTAGGCAACTTCCTTTTTCCCATTTGGTAACAGCCGGCATATACCCTGACCCACTGAATTGACTATGCGACTGGTCCTCCTGGAAGGTGTTTTATCCCCCAGCCCAGAACATGGGTGAGGAATTTCTCAGCATTTTGGGGTAGGACAAAAGATGTATGACTCAGTTTCATTCTTTAGTCAGTGGCCATGGCATTTCATCAGTGCCTGAAACCCTTTTAAATGACTTCACCCCAAAAGGAAAGATTACAACCTTTTTGAGCTTGCCCTTTTGCCCAATTTGGTAGTTTGACTTGATGGATTTTTGATTCAGTTTTCAGGTTTGAACACAAAGGTAAGAAACAAAATTTGGGGACCACCACCCCCAAATAGGACAAAAACCTAAAAAAGCCCTTTGAAAATTTTCCTTGCACCGTTCTAGTTTGGACTTGAGTTTTTCACTGCAATATTTGGGTTCAAAAGGGATTTTAAATTGATGTAAAGAAACAAAAATTTGAAACCCGAAACCCTAAATTTAGCCAAAAACTACTCTTTTTCCCAATCAAAAAATGTCATCGTTGATCACTTGGCGGACCTTCTAAAAACGATTTCTATGGGGCTTTCCCAGGGGCAGCTTGTTGTTTCAACTTTTTTTTATTTTAAATTTTTCCACTTTTTGAAAAAACCGGACGAAATTTTCTGGGGACAAAAAGGGGATGATTTTTGGCTTCACAGCAAACAGATCAAAACAGAAATCGTCGTAGGATTTCGAAGTTTTTCCTTTTCTGGGCACACGAAAAAATTTGTCACCGCCTCCACGTTAAAAGGGGCCTTTGGTGTCCTCATTTGCCACGCGCCCTTCATTTTTGGACTTTTTTTTTGCCGCCCTTGTAAAATATACGGGTCAGGATTAACAGATTTGTTTGCCCTTGTCAATGGATGATCTCCTGGCCTCCCTAATTTGGTTTATTTTTTGATGGTTGTTTTCGGTTCCCTATTTTAGACGTTGAAATTTGCAATAAATCGGAAAGCATGTGCGATGATAACCAGGGTTGCCCTCGCATGCCTAAGGGGGAAAATCCGTGCGAAAACTAAACCCCATGGATTATGGTGATTGGAACGGGGAAAAGGGCCTCTGCTCCTTTACTCCCAAGAATCCTTTTGAAACATTTCTGCGGAAACCCCTTTGTGTGCTTGATGAATGTGAAGTAATGGGGCTTGATAGCTTTGCATGGATTATTCAACCCCCTTTTTTCCTGGTCTAGCCCCATCGTCCAGTTTTTTTCCTTGTTTTTTCAAAGGTTCCATTATAGTCTTTATCCCCTAAAAAAAGAAAGAATGTTTATTTTAACAAAATTTAAAAATTTTATTTTGGGTTTCCCTTTATCAAAAATTGCTAAAAGGGCACCTTTACAATTTTAAAATTTAAAAAAGGGGGAAATACTAAGGAGGGAATTTAATAAAAACTTTGCACGCGCGGGGAAAACAAAAAAGATTTGGAAAATTTGGGGAACTTTCGTTTTTTAAAAAATAAATTTTTTAAACCCGAAAACTGGGGATACCTGGGGGAATATATCTCTGTGTACGGGGGGACTTTTTGCCAAAATTTTATAGTCGCAAAAAAAAGAAGTGTATAAATGTAGCACCTGACAGCCCTTTGTCGGGCCCCTTCCCCTTTCCCATGCTGGTCACTGGATCACTGAGCCTTTTGGTGACCAAGGGTCATTCTCAGGTAAATAGGGGTTGCCAGATTTCATCGGGCGAAAAATTTGCCCCCCTTTTTTGAATTTGGGGGCCCCCCCCCAATTTGGGCATACTCGCTTTTCTTGTGAGTGCCAAATGGGCATACCCGGGGCTTACGGTTTAAAAAGCGGGTTTAAAAAAACAAAGACCGTTTTTCACGTGGGAGGCTTTTCCCAAGCCGAAGGGCAGCAGAAAAAAAAAGATCACCCCTAGGTCTAGGGCCCCTTCAGCGTCACACCCAATCACGTCATTTCAGCAAATTTACATTCTTTTATCATAAAACTTTTTAAAGCCGAGTAAATTGAGAAGGCCTGAAAATTCACTTGAAAACACGCATAAGGTAAAGAAGCATAGCCTCATTGCTCACAGGTAGCCAAAAAAAACTAATACCCCGGCAGGGAACCTGTGGGGGGATATGATACCAGGGCCCATAAATACCCCAGGAAAAAAATGCTTAGTTTTTTTTTGGTAATGGTGTTTGTTTGATCTCCCATGTTTTTATTTCTCTATTCTTACCTTTCTTTTTTCCCAATTTATTTTTTGAATTAGAATAATTACTTTTTCCTTTAAAAATTTTGGGAAAAGCATGGTCACCCAAAAACCTCTTTTGATGTGGAAAGGGTTATTTTCCCCCCCAAAAAAAAAAGCGGGGAAAGGAAAAAAATTTTCATTATAAAAAAAGGGGGGGGGGGCAACAGTATAAGAAAGTGGGGGGGTTGCGGGAAAAGAAAAAAAACCCACAACAAGCAATTTAAAATTTACGGTTTTTACTTCATGGTCTTTTTTGCATTTACACTCGATGACAAGAAAAGGACTCGTACCATGGGGAAAAAGTTTTTCCCAAAAAAACAGCAGCCAGGGATTGTTTCTTCAAAGATATTTAATAAGGATATTTTTAAAACATTTAAACCCCTTTTTCCCTCCTTTGGAGAGGGAAAATTTTATTTTTTTGCCTCTAGAAAATTTTGATTTAGTGGGAAATTTAAATTTTAACAAAAGGGGGCGTGGTTTTTTTCCCCTCCTATGACGCATCGATGAGGTCATTGGGACAGAAAAAAAACCCCCATGATAAAAACCCACCCCAATCCCAAACTTTTTGACATAAAATTTGTTGAAAGGTCTGTTTCCAAAGTGAAATATAAGCAAATCAATTTTTTCCCCCCAAAACTTTGACTTTTAGGGAAAAAATGGGCCCCCGGAAAAAAAAACTCCATGGGGGGTATTTTGGGAACCCCAAAAGGGTTTTCCCTTTTAAAACAGTTTTTTCCAAGTCACCGGGACCCAGGGGTAAAGGGAAAATCCCAAAGAAATTTAATAAGGGGGGGGGGGGTTTCAGGGGGCCCCCCCCATCCCCCATGGCCTATTTCTCTAATGTACTGTCCCCATGTGCCTTTTTTATGTATAATTTGCTTAGTAAAAAAGTTAACTATTTGTCTTTTTGGGTTGTTGTTTTTTTTGGGCCGGATCCTCCGGTTGATTTTAAACATTATTTTATTATTTTATTAAAAAGGTATATAGCTTTTTATAAAATTTTTTGGGTTTTAGAAATTAATTTCCCTTTTCCCCCCCGTCTATATTTATGTTGTTTTTTTTGCTTGTATCCCTTTCGTGTGAAAATTTAAAGTAAATAATTTTATTTTTATTATTATTATTTTTATAGGTTGGGAGGAGGTGGGGAAAGGAGCTGGATCGCTACAAGGGGGAGTCTTTAAAGGGCCCCATGAGTCAGGGGGTGGCACCCTTTCCCTTGGGGGCATAGACGGGCCTGCCTTCCCCAAAACCTACACTCCCTGCCTCCCCCCCAAAAGGGACACCAGGAAAAGGGGAAAAAATTTTTTCCCCTTTCCCCCCCAATGATTGTCTGTTTGCTGTTTGTCTGTTTGGTGTCTGCCTGCCTGCCTACCTGTTTTGTTTTTTGTCTGTTTTTTGGCCTGCCCGTAATTTGTAGGTCTCTCTTCTCTCTTGTCATATTTTCACAAGAGATAGGTAAAAAAATTTGGGCCCACACTCAATTTTACCCTTAACCCCTTGAGGCCCGGAACGAAATTTCCTTGAAAAATTTGGGGGCCCATAGCGTTTTAGTGAAAAAATAAGCAATTTTTAAGATATGCCCTGTTTATTTATCATTGTTCACAAAAACTTTTTTTGGTTTTTAAAAGTGACTTTTCTTTTTTTTTAGCTAAAGCAGACTATTTTATACAACAAAGGAAAGTTTAGGGCGTAAAAGGGAAATTTTAAATAACAGGGTAACTTTTCTTTTCCCCTTTACACAACCAGGAAAAGGGAAAGGGAAACCCCCTAAATCTCTTTAAGAAAGCAAAAAAACATAGCTTTTCCCTTTTTCCTGGGTTAGTGATCGCAGAAAAGGGTTTATAAATTTTTATTTTTTTAATTACGTGAATATTTTTGTTGTTGTTTTGGGCGGTATTTCCCCCTTTCAAAACAGCAGCCTTCCATGACCCCCCTCCACCTGCCTCGCTTCGCCCCCTTCCCTAATAGCGACCACAACAAGGGATTTTTTTTTTTTTTTTTAAGTAAGACGGGGCCGACAGCCAAAAAAAAACTAGATTTCTCTTCGGGCCGTGTTTTTTAGTCTTTTTTTATCATAATGCCCCGCAGAAAGGCTTTTAAAAAGTTTTGGGAAAGCTCGAGAAAAAAGCCCCAAAAAAGGTAAAAAACTTGGTTTTAAAAGGAACAGCAGTAGCCTTTTCAAAAATTATGCTTATAAAGTCGGGAATGAAACGTTTAATTTAAAATCTGACTAAACATAGATTTGCAATAAAAAATATTAAACTCATCAACATTCTTCAAAATTTTAAAAAATTAGTATCAGAGATCTATTCCATTAAAATAAAACCCCAAAAATTTCACTTTTTTTTTTTGGAATCTCAGAATTTGCTGATACATTTTTTTACATTGCTAAGACTGTGAAAAAGATTCCCCGAAAGTTTTCGATGAAATCCATTGAAAAAATAAGGGACCCCCCGGGTTCCCCCCCTTCAATACATTGGGCTAATTATAACGTTTGGGATTATTTCGCCAAACCTTTCGGGGCATAAGAATAATAGAATATTCCCGGCACCCCGGGGGAGAAGGGAAAACATAGGACACAAGGAAGAACAGGGGCAAGGAGGGCCTATTGGGCTTTATTTAGGGGATCTGCGAACTACATACTACTAAACAAAAAATACATTTTAAGATAAAAAGTTGGAAAAGTATCCTTGTTTCCCCAAAGGGATAGAAAATGGAAAATTCCTTAAAGAAGAATAAGAGGGAAAAGAAATATTTCTAACTGAAACACCACTAACCCCAATAATCCCCGGATGTTAATTTAAATAATTCGGGGGGCAATATCAAAACATTTCTCCCAAACTTTAAAAAAAAAAAATATTTGGAAATAATTTTGGAAGATTTATTTTTTTTAATTTTTATATTTCCCTATAATAATATATATATAAAAATATAATATATATAAAAATATATATATAAAATATATTATATATATAATTATATATATATATATATATATTTTAAAAATATAAAATATATATATTTTATATTGTTGTTGCTTCATTTTGGGATAAAAAATGAAATTTCTTTCTTGAGTGGGGGTCCCCCTCCCCTTTTTTATGAGCTTGTAAGAAGGTGAGGGAAGATGCATGCTGGGGGGATGACTGGGGCTCCCCCCCTCGTTTTATCTTCTCCAGCTTGATGGGGAGAGGGGAAATGTCCTTATGAGGCCCCTTTGTGGGCGACAAATCCCCCCGGCCAAAAAGTCGCCCCCGGCCCGTTTTTCCCAACACACACCAAAAGAATGGACCACAACAATTTGAAACCTTTAAAAAAATAATTATGGCATGAATGTTTTAATGGGGTCGGCATGAAATGTCTTTTTTATTGTTTTTTTTTTGAAATGGGAAGAAACCCTTGTCCTGTTGAGGAAGGCCCGCTTAAATTATCCTTTTTTTTTCCGTCGACCTTTGGGGGCGGGCTAAGAAACCCAGTCTTCTCGGGGGCCTGGGATTTCCCCTTGACATGCTATAGGTAGCTAAATTTTAAAAAATTATTTAAATGTGGGAAAAGAGTATTTTGCTGTGGATCAGAATTTTTTGATTTTACGCACAAAATTTATGACTAAATTTTTAAAACTTTTAAGACTGAAAATTTTATTTTTTTTAAAAAGCCCTGCAGGGGTCCCTAATTATTTTTCATGAGATTTGGGGGTTGGGGGTTGGGGAAAAGTAAAGGGGCCATGGTTGAGTGCTCCCCGTCCTATATACGCCATGTTTTAAAAAATATTTCCTATACATATTTCAACAAATAATTCCCTCCCCCGAAAAGAATACTGTACCACCATAAGACCCTTGGGAAAGTTACCATTTATTTAACACCCCGGATTGAGATTTCGCACACACTAAAAAAAATAATTTTGCCAAAAGGCCCAAATTTGCCCACCCGCTGGGGCATTTTTTGCCCACATTAGATTACAGTGTAAATTTTAAAGGGGGAAGTATTAAAGAGGAAAAACAAGAACTTGTTTTGGTTAAAAAATTTTAAATCTTTTTCCCGCCCTTTGGGGGTTTTTTCTCCAGACTCTTCACAAAATCCCTTTAGATACCTCTAAGGCGTTAAAATAAATTAGGGGGGGAATGCCCCCCCTTTACCCCCCCTGACCCCCTAAAAAACCCCCTGGACCCCTCAAAAAATTTTTATGGTTATACTAATCTAACTCACTAACCATAGGGGGTTAATAAAAATCCTATAACCCCCCAAACAAAATTTAAATTTCTAAAATGGTAAAATTTTGTTCTCTCCCGTCTTTTGTCTCGCTAGGAGATTTTTGGGAATGTTATAGTAAGGGTTTGGATAGGTTTCCCAACGGGGTTAGTTCCAAACGTTTTAAAGCCCGCAAAAAAAATTGTTAGTCCTTAGGATGAAATTTTACATGAGAGTTGAGAGACCCTCATTCCAACTTTAGAAAAGCTTGTTCATATCTTAATTTTTTTGGGCCGTAAGCAGTTTTAACCCTTTTAAAATTTTTAAAAATTTTGCTCAGTTTTTCTTTCCCCACTTAAATGAGTCGGGTTTTTCGGGGGAAGGCACGGGAAATTTTTGGTTTAAAGCAGGTTTCTTCCCGTAAAAATAATACTCATAAATGTGTTTTTTGCCCCAAAAACCCCCTTTAAAATTTTTCAATCGCATGGGGCCAAACCGCTTACCCCCTACGATTTTTTTAACCCCCATTATATTCATAAACACCCTTTTTCCCTCTTGCACAGGGAAAAACATTAGGGTATAAGGAAAACATTAAAAAAACCCTTTTTCCTCTTGCCACAGCCAAATAGGGGATTTGCAAGGGATTGTCACCCTTATTCCCCCTCTGCCCGGGACATCATAGGGTATTAGCAAGGAATTATCCCCCCTTATTACCTCTCCGCCACAGCTTTTCATAGGGTTTTTAGCAAGGGCATTAACACCCTTATTCCCTCTCTGCATCTGCACAGCACATGAGGGGGTTTGCAAGGGGATTTTCCCCTTATTCCCTCTAATGCCCCAGCTATTAGGGATTTGCAAAGGGATTAACACCCCCATTCCCTTCTGCACAGCCATTTTATAGGGTGTAGCAAGGCATTTTTTACCCTTATTCCCTCGTGCAAAGCTATCATAGGGGATTTTGCAAGGCATTGTCAAACCCTTTTTCCCTCCTGCTCTGGCATTTAAAAGGGTACATGGGGTTGCAAGGCATTGGGCACCCTTATTCACCCCTTGCACAGCCCACATAGGGTGTTAGCAAAAGGGAATTTTCACCCTTATTTACTCTCTGCCACAGCCCATATAGGGGGGTTTGCCAAAGGGATTGGGCACCCCTTTTCCCCCCCGCCCGCAATCATTTGGGTATTAGCAAGGCCCTGAAAAGCCTTTTTCCCTCTCGCACAGCAAAATTAGGGGGGTTAACAAGGGGATTTTAAACCCTTAAATTCCCCCTCTGCACAACTAAACATAGCGTGTTTGTAAGGCCAAAAAAAAACACCCTTATTTCCCTCCCTTTCACAGCCAAACCCTAGGGTGTTAGCAAGGGGATTGTACCCTTATTCCCCCTTTTGCACAGCTTTTTCATAGGGTTTTTTAGCAAGGCATTAAAAGCCTTTTTCCTCCCCTGCACAGCCAAACATAGGGTGTTTGCAAAAGGGATTGTCACCCATTCCCCCCTCTGCAAGGGTTTTTCATAGGATGTTTTGCAAGGTAATTTTCAACCCCTTTTTCCCTCTTGCCAAAGCTAAACATAGGGGTTAGCAAGGCCCCCCTTTTGGAAATTTAAACCCCCATATTCCCTCTTTTGCCCCAGCCTCATAGGGTGGGGTTTGGGAAGGCCCAAAGTTTAACCCCTTTTTCCCCCTCTTTCATAGCCATCATTGGGTGTAGCAAGGGGTTGTCACCCTTTTTTTCTCTCTTTCCCCCCAGCCCAATTTATAAAGGGGGGTTTGCCCAAAGGGATTTTAAACCCCTTTTTCCCTCTCTGTACACCCTTTTATAGGGTATTTGGAAGGCATTGTCAACCCCCCAAACCCTTCCCGCACAAAAACCCTCAAGGGTATTTGCAAGGGATTAACAGACTTATTCCCCCTCTGCACAGCCATCAAAGGTATGTTTAGCAAGCATTGTAAACCCCTTTTTCCCCCTCTGCCCCAGCATCATTTGGATGTTTTAAAAAGGCATTGTCACCCTTATTTCCCCCTTGCACAGCCATTTTAGTGTATTTTGCAAGGCATTGTACCCTTATTCCCTCTCTTTCACAAAAACCCTCATAGGGGATTTTGAAAGGGATTGTCAACCTTTTCCCCCTTTTGCCCCAGCCATCTAGGGTATTGCAAGGGGATTTTCACCCCAAATTCCCCTTTTTGCACAGCCATTTAAGGGATTACAAGGGATTAACAGCCCTTTTTCCCTCTCTGCACAGCCATCAAAAGGGTGTAGAAGGAAATTTAAAACCCCTTTGTTCCCCTTGCCCAGCCACATAGGGGATTAGCCCAAAGGGAATTTTTCACCCCCTTTTTCCCTCCTGCACAGCTATAATAGGGGATTAGCAAAGGCATTAACAGCCTTATTTCCCCCTGGAAAAGCCATCATAGGGGGTTTGCAAAGGGGATTGTCACCCCTTTTTCTCCTTTTCTGCACAGCCATCATAGGGGGGGGGGTTAGCAAGGGATTGCACCCTTTTTCCTCTCTGCAAAGCCAAACATAAAAATTTTTTAATGAATTAACTCCCTTTTTCCCTTCGGCACAGCCCACCATAGGGTGGGTTTGAAAAGGATTTTTACCCTTATTTCCCCCTCTGCCACAAACTATCAGAGGGTTTTTTTGCAAGGGCCAAATTTAACCCCCCTTATTCCTCTCTGCACAGCCATCATAGGGTTTTTTAGCAAGGAGTGTCCCCCTTATTCCCCCCTTTTGTACAGCTATCAAAGGATATTAGCAAGGCCCTTAAAAACCTTTTCCCTTCTGTACGCTTTTCCTAGGGTAAATTTGCAAGGGATTAACACCCTTTTTCCGTCCTGACAGTATCATAGGGTATTAGCAAGGCCCTTTAAAAGATCTTTTTCCCTTCTGACAGCTACAAAGGATATTTGAACCAAATTTAAAAAAACCCCTTTTTCCCCTTGTAAGTGATTCCCTAGGGTGTTAGCAAGGCATTTTTCACCTTTTTTCCTTCTCAGTACAGGGTATCATAGGGGATTAGCATGGCATTAACACCCTTTTCCCCCCGGGGCCCCAGCTATCAAAAGGTGTTAAACAAGGGGTTATCACCCTATTCCCTCACTGGCCCCCAGTATTTATAGGGTATTAGCAAGGGGATTATCGCCCCTTTTTTACTTACGGGAGAGGGAGGGGCCCCCCCCCCCCCCGCGTGCCTTCACGGCAAGGGGCAGGGAGGGGGCCCCACCCGCCCCCGGGGCCTTTACACACGAGGTTTGGGAGGCCTCACCCCCCCCCGGCCTTCACGGACGGGGGGGGGAAGGAGGGGGCCCCACCCCCCCCGTGCCTTCCCCGGGAAAGGGGGGAGGGGGCCTCACCAGCCCCCAGCGTCCCTTTCCCCGGGAAGGGGAAGGGGGGGCCTCACCCGCCCCCCTCCTTTGGAAAGGGAAATTTTGGCCCAAAAGGGCCTCCCCCAGCCCCAAACCCTCCTTCAGGCCACCCCCTTTTAGGGAGGGCCTTAAGGGGTTTGTGTTTACGGAGGGGCAGGTTTTGAGGGCCTAATCCCTAACCCTTTGGGGATTAAAATATTAAACCCAAAAAGGGTTTTTTTCCTTACCTTCCCCCAACCACCGCCGCCCCCAACATCACCCCCTCCCCCAAAAAGTACCGGCAGTTGGAAATTAAGGGGGGCCCAAAATTGGGTTAAGGGGAAAGGAACCTAAAACCCCAAAAATGGGGTTTTAAAAATTTTTAAATCAAACCCCCCTCCTTGGCACGGGGGGGGCCTCCCCGGCCCCCGGGCCTTTCCCACTGGGGGGTCACCCCCGCTCCCAACCACAGGGCATCACCAGCCCCGCGGCCTTCACGGCCCCCGGGGGAAGGAGGGCCTCAAACCCCGCGTGCCCCTTTAAAGGCACGGGGAAGAGGGCCTCACCCGGCCCCCCGGTCCCCACGGACGGGTTTAAAAAAGGGCCTCACCAGCCCGCCTGCCCCTTTACGGCACGGGTGAAGGGGGGGGGCCCCAAACCCGCCCCCCCGTGGGCCCTTTACGGCACGGGGGGAAGGAGGCCTCACCCGCCCCGCGTGCCTTCACGGCACGGGTGGGAAAAAAGGGGCCCTCACCAGCCCCCCCCTCCCTTTACGGCCGGGGGAAGGGGGGCCCCCACCACCCCCGGGTGCCCCTTTACGGCACGGGGAAGGGGGGCCCCACCAGCCCCCCCCCTGCCCTTCCCCGGCCCGGGGGAAAAAAGGGGGCCTTTACCCGCCCCGCGTGCCTTCACGGCACAGGTGAAGGGGGAAAGGGCCCCACCCCCCCGCGTGGGCCCTTACGGCACAGGTGGGAAAAGGGCCTCCCAGCCCCCCCGGCCTTAAGGCCCCAGGTGAAAAAAGGGGCCCCACCCCCCCGCGTGCCTTTACGGGCCAAAGGGGAAAAAGGGCCTCACCAGCCCCCCCCCTGCCTTTAGGCACGGGTAAAAGGGGGGCCTCACCAGCCCCCGGTTTCCTTTACGGGGACCGGTGAAGGGGCCTCACCCCCCCCCGGTGCCCCTTTAAAGGAAGGTTTAAAAGGGGCCCCCCCCGCGGGTTTAAAAGGGGAAGCAAGGCCCCCGAATCCCAAACCATAAAAGGGTTTTTTTCCCAAAACCCCCCCTTTTCAAGGGAAGGGAAAGGAGGGGTTACCACCCCCGTTTTTTTCACCGGGCAAAGGTTGGGGGATTTTTTCAGCCCCCGCGGGGCCTTATTGGTGGGCCCGGAATTTTGGACCCCCGAGTTTCTTTCCCGAAATATAAAATTAAAAAGTTTTTTTCCCCCCCCCAAAAATTTTTTACCCATTACCCCCAACCCCCCACCAATTTTTTTACCCTTTCCCAACCCCCCCCATTTTCAATTCCCCCAATTTTTTCCCCAACCCCCCAAACCCAAAAATTATTAAAATTAATTCCCCCCCCCCCATTCACTTTACCCATTACCCATCAACCCACCCATTCACTCACCATTACCCATCACCCCCCCAAACCCCTTTAATCACCCCTTCCCCCCAACCCCCCCCCCATTTACTCCCCCCTTACCCATCACCCCCCACCCATTTACTCACCCATTTTCCCATCACCCCACACCCATTCATCAACCAAATTAACCCACACCCCCCACCCCCATTACCATCACCCCCCACCCATTCACTCACCCATTACCCATGCCCCCCCCCAAACCCCCTTTTTTCACTCACCCATTACCCATCACCCCCCACCCATTCACTCACCCATTACCCATCACCACACACCCATTCACTCACCCATTACCCATCACCCCCACCCATTACCCATCACCACACACCCATTCACTCACCCATTACCCATCACCCCCACCCATTCACTCACCCCCCACCCATTCACTTACCATTACCCATCACCACACACCCATTCACTCACCCATTACCCATCACCCCCACCCATTCACTCACCCATTACCCATCACCACACACCCATTCACTCACCCATTACCCATCACCCCCCACCCATTCACTCACCCATTACCCATCACCACACACCCATTCACTCACCCATTACCCATCACCCCCCACCTATTCCCTCACCCATCACCCGTCACCCCCAACCCATCACCCCCCACCCATTCACTCACCATCACCCCACACCCATTACCCATCACCCCACCCATTCACTCACCCATTACCCATCACCCTACATCAAGGCTTCCTCAATTCTCGCAACCCACTTTTGTTTTCACAATTCTCGCTAATAGGCTGCTAAAAAAAAAAAAAAAAAGTGATCGGATCATCTCATCAGTGGGCTTATGACCTTCCCCTGGTCAACCTGATTCCAAAAATGTGCCATATGAGGTGTTTGCGCCACGGGGGGCGGAACCTATACCACACACACAACACACACACACACCAACACACACACACACACACACACACACACACACACACCACACACACACACACACACACACACAAGACAGACAGACAGACACACTTTCGCTTATATTATTATAGACTATTGTATTCATTATCACCCTTATTCCCTCTCTGCACAGCCATCATTGGGTATTAGCAGGCATTAACAACCTTATTCCCTTTCTGCACAGCCATGATAGGGTATTAGCAAGGCATTAACACCTTTATTCCTCTCTGCACAGCCATCATAGGGTATTAGCAAGGCATTGTCACCCTTATTCCCTCTCTGTACAGCCTTCATATGGTGTTAGCAAGGCTTGTCACCTTTATTCCCTCTTTATTCTCTTGAAGGTAAGATAAGTTGACAGACCAAACTATACTAAACTACCCTAAACAGTAAACACTGTACAGTGACGACCATTTACATTTGATGCTGCTTCTTGGTTTCGAACTTTGGCATAATTTTGCGCGAGTTTAGCCGAGCGCGTATGAAGCCGTCGCGTCGGCTCTGCCCGCACACGGCCATCGACGCATCAGTAACAAGTTTAATACACCTCTCTACCGCCTGAGTGTGGCAGGGGAACCTGTCCAAATCAATGAGAGGTGTGTTTGGGTCATTTATGAAGATTTTGAGATCTTCATTCGTTTTTTGTGTGTGAATCCATCCTTCAGGATCGTTTTGTAGACATGCCTCGCTTCATCCTGACACGAATGGTGCATTTTGATGTCGAACCACATCGGCGCGTAAATGGTGACGATAAACGTGATGATGGAGACTAACTCTTCAGAGGGGTTTTCTGTCGAAGCATAGAGTCGACACAGGCGGTTGGCTGTTGTCAACCATCTAGAGTGGTTGAGGGCCCCTGGATTACAAAGGGCGACTTCAACGGCACATTCACCAGTAGATACCGCTTTGCAGATGTCGTACATGTAGTGCTGGTCTGTGCTCAAATCATCTGACTTTATGGCTGGCAGATCACATGCAATACGTTGAAATGTTACAATTGGATGTTTTTCGCAGTTTGGAAGTGCCTTTCCAATTGGGCCCGTAAAACCTTTGGGACCTGTTGTGGCACCATCCAGGGTTTGAAACAGGTGTCGCAGTGCCAATTCGTTCGTGTGAAGAAAACACACGAACCATTGCAATGGTCTCGATAGGTGCAGCTCCAGTAAGCGAATAACTCCTCCTTTGTGGCCTGTGTCTACGGGCGTTCCATCGCAGCCAATTGACTCCAGGCGAGATAAGTCTGTGTTGTTTTCATTCAAAGTGTCAGTTAGTGCTTTTACAATGCCTTTACTGGATCCAGAGGTCGCCGTTAGATGGCAGAAATAGTGAGAGTCTGGTTCTCTAACCACGGAAATATGCTCCTCGACGATAAATTTCCTGTGGTACTTCCCATCCGCCTCTTTCTTGTTTGACATGGTCCGGTCCTTTCTGCCATCAAAATATAATCCTTGTATTATTTCGCCATCAAATCTTGTCTGGCATGACTCGCGCACTTGCGTCCTTTCTCGTCTTACTTTCGATCTGTCGATCACCTTTGATGCATTCTGATCTGTAATAATGCCGGGGTCGTATAACGCGGTTGATGCGATGGTTGCAACCGCTCGATCAGAAACGCTGTGCCTGTCGCAGGCCTTCGCCAGGGCTGGCAGCTTCACTCTCATCTGACTTGATGTACTTGTAGATGGTGTCTGCGGCGTAGTGGGGAAGGCAAATGACACATCACTGTCAAAGTTTCCGTTGTCGCTGGCACTGTCTGTCAAGACTATTATATAACTCGCACTCGTACACACCTTTTCATCTGTCATCACCTCCGTTCGCTTTCGTTTCAATGCCGATTCTTGTTCTGCCGCCTTTCGCTTGTGTAATTTACCCAAACGCTCGGTTTCAGCCTTGTCAACTCCGCCGATTGACATTTTCCTACAACTTCGTTGGTCGACTAGAAATGCTATCTCATTAGGCGGAACTTTACGCTCTCGTTCACATGTGCATTCGTACGGGTCGTCACATTTACACGTGCATATATCAAAGAGTACGTCAGCATCACTTCGATATTTTTGTAGTTTCTCGATGTAGTTGGCGTTGTCTTTTCGCGCTTTATATGGCTTCAGTAGCTGTCTGTACTTTGTATGGTAGTTGTTCAGTAATTGAAGTACTCGCTTGTGGAGGACGATGGGCACCGACGCCTTGTTCCACAGTTTCTCCACGTCGAGAGCGACTAACTGGGCTGCATCCTGGAACGATGGATGGTACTTGCTTTTCTCCGATAGTGTGTTTGTGATTTTAACACAGTATTTCATAACATCAGCATAAGTCGCTAGAACATTAGTCGGCAAATTCTGCGGTGCTCCAAACACATGACATGCCGCTTGGTCTCGCGTGGTAGTCATCGTACAACCTGCATTGAAAAAAATCATATAGCATAATTGTAATATTTAACGTATCGAAAATGAAATTCGAAAATAAAACAAATATTTAAGTGCCTTGTGGCAGCCTGAAATATTTGTATTTATTTTTATAATTTTGCATGTTGAGTCCTAAACTATAGCTACGTTGTTTACAACCCATTCTATGAAGATAATGAAAAAAAAAAAATTTCACTCCACCCTACTGCACAGCCATCATAGGGTGTTAGCAAGGCATTAACACCCTTATTCCCTCTCTGCACAGCCATCATAGGGTATTAGCAGGGCATTATCACCCTTATTCCCTCTCTGCACAGCCATCATAGGGTATTAGCAAGGCATTGTCACCCTTATTCCCTCTATGCACAGCCATCATAGGGTGTTAGCAAGGCATTATCACCCTTATTCCCTCTCTGCAAGCCTTTATAGGGTGTTAGCAAGTTATTAACACCCTATTCCCTCTCTGTACAGCTTTTCATAGGGTATTAGCAAGGCATTAACACCCTTTTTCCCCTCTCACACAGGCTTTATAGGGTATTAGCAAGGCATTAACACCCTTTTTCCCTCTCCCCCGCACCAGCGCTTTCAGTAGGGTATTAGCAAGGCATTATCACCCTTATTCCCTCTTTGTACAGCTATCATAGGGTGTTAGCAAGGCATTAACACCCTTTTTCCCTCTCTGTACAGCTATCATAAGGTGTTAGCAAGGCTTTAACACCCTTATTCCCTCTCTGCACTGCTATCATAGGGTATTAGCAAGGCATTATCATCCTTATTCTCTCTCTGTACAGGTATCATAGGGTGTTAGCAAGGCATTAACACCCTTATTCCCTCTCTGCACTGCTATCATAGGGTGTTAGCAAGGCATTATAACCCTTATTCCCTCTCAGCTGTTATGGGTTTATTAGCAAGGAATTATCAACCTTATTCCCTCTCTGTACAGCTATCATAGGGTGTTAGCAAGGCATTTATCACCCTTATTCCCTCGCTTCACTGGCATTAAAGGCTATCATAAAATTGCATGAAACAAGACCTATACCTACTTCAAGAAAGAAGAGGTTTTACCCCTTGAGACCAGAACGTAATTTCCACTGTAATTTGGCTACCATTAGACGCTCTTTATTTAGTATTTAAACAGTATTTTTTAGATATGACCTCTTTAGTATCCTTGTCCCCTAACTAATTGGTAATTTCAGTGACTTTTCTAAATTTTATGGCTCAAACATGATTTTTATAGAAAAGGAAAATCTTTGGGGGGGGAAGGGGTTAAGGATACTAAACAGTCACCTATTTCAAGAAAAAGAGTCTTAAGATTACTAAGCACCTATTTCAAGAAAGAAAAAGAAGAAGAAGGAAGGAAGGAAATGTAGGAGGAAGAATGCAAGGGAGAAGAAAAGGGGAAAAGGGAAAGGAAAAAAGGAAGGAGGGTAGGGGGGGAGGAAAGATAGGACAGAAAGTAAAGAGGGAAGAGAGTAAACAGGAAAAGAAAAGAAAATAAACGAAACAGCACGAAAGAACCTATTTCAAGAAAGAAAAAAGAAAAAGAAACAAGAGTGTTGGAGAGAGTCGCAAAAAGGTAATTTTTGTAATAATATTCCATTTGACGACATATTCATTTTGGGGACGAATTATTTTTCTGGTGAGTTTTGATGGTTTTTTAATGAATCTGCTAACCGTTTCTGCAACAAATTTTTTTTGTGTCAGGTAAAGGTTAAGTTAGGTAAGGTATATATAGGTTCGGTTAGGTGCCCAAATTTCTTTTTCAATCATGTTTGTCGCCAATTTTTTTTTATTTTAAATGATTTGCGACCCGAAAAAGGTTAGCAAATTAATTCAAAACACATTAAAACTCATCAGGAAAAAAAAAAAGTTTGTCCACCAAGTGAATTCGGTGTCAAACTGGAAATGAACCATCATTTGTTCCCTTCCCTCCCCTAAGTCTTTCCTCACGGAATCTCTCCGTGGTGTAGTGGCTCGCGCGTCTACCTACGAATCCGCTGGCCAGGGTTCGAATCCAGTCATGGCAGGTAGGCGGCCAGGCACATACACACACAGTGCCCCTACCCACCCGGTATTATTTCGGTAGGGGCTTTTTAAAAGTCCTAGGATTCCTGTGCCCATGGCGACGGTGGAGTTGCACCTATTTATTCTATTAGATCATTTTTGTCCGTGATTTTGACCAAATGAACAGCTTGCCAAGAGGTTTGAAGGTTAGTAGAAGGACGTGCATGACAAAAGATTAGTCCATCCTAAGGAAATAAGCGAGATATGGCAGGGCGAAAAAACGGGAAACTTAACCCCTCCACACCCAGATCTTTCCTTTGCTATATAAAAATCATCTGTTTTTTAGCCAAAAACTACGAATGAAAAGTCACTGAATATACCAAATTTAGTGGACAAGGGAAATAGACAGGTCATAGCTATAAAAAATTGCTTATATTCACTAAAAAATCGTCTAATGGTACCCAAATACAATGGAAATTACGTTCTAGGTCTAAGGGTTAACCTTCTTACCTACAGTATCGGGTAGATTTCTGCATTCTAAGTAGTTTTAACCCCCTTTCTAAATTTGAACCCAACATAACGAGAAAAACAGGCTAAAACACGGTCTTTCTTGGTCAAATAAACGGGTACATTTCCAGATGAACACCGAAGTTCTCTTGGTGAACGAAAACTATTTTTGTCGGTGAGTGTTTTTGTGTTTTTAATTAATCTGCTGACCATTTCTGTCGTAATCACTTTTTTTCTTTTGTGTGATTTTCAAACAAAATTGACAAAAATAATTGAAAACCCATACAAAACCTAACCTATACCTAACATAACCTATACCTAACCACTAATATAACCTAACCTTTACCTAGGAAAACCAAAAATAATATTTGCGACAGCAATGGTTAGCAGATTCATTTAAAACACATAAAAACTCACCAGAAAAAAATAGTTTCGTCCAAACCCAAAAGGGAAATTTGGGCTTCATCCCCGGAAATTTTCCAAGAAACGTCCCCACACAGCCCCGCAGAGGTATTAGCAGGTCATGCTAATAAGTAGGGGGGGGGGGGGGGATGCGGCCATGCCCCCCCTATTGCAAATAATAATAAAATAAATAAATATATTTATTATAACATATACATATAATAAATATATATATATACAATTTATATAAAATATATATATATATAATATATATATACATATATATATATATATATATATAATATATATTATAATATAAAAATATATATATATATATATAAAATATAATATATATAATATATTTTACTATAATTCATACAAACATTTAAAATATCAATTTAAGGATTCATATATAAAATATAAAATATTTAAAATATTATAATAAAAGGGTTAAAATTAACTAAAGACAAATAAAATATTTATATTTTTAAATTACTAAATATAAAAAATATAAATTTTTTTAACATTTTTACCTTTTTTTAGAACTGAATAACAATGGTTTTTGGGTTTCTTTTTCACCGAAAGTTCTAAGAAACATTTCTTATTATGAATTTTGGGGAAATACTATTAAGAAGGGACAAGGGGTGGTTTTTAATGGAAGGGATGTGTTGGAAGGGTATGAAACATTAAAAATATCCCAACCCCCTTTAGACACTAATTCAATAACATTCCCAGTTTTCTCCAAAACAAACCTTATGTCCGAAACAAGGGAAAAACGGGCCTCGCCAGATCTAGGTAAGAGAAATTTTTTCAGTAGAAAACTTTGGTTTGGCTTATTGAAATATTTTAATTTTCTAAATTAATGATTGGAAGAGGACTAAGTAGATCATTTAGTCCAATGGGGAAGAGACCCCTAAAAAGGGAGAAAAGTTTGGGGTTTTTAAAAAATTTTGGGTTGCAACCCCTTTTAACACAAGAATTTGGGAAAATTTTTCAAAAATTATTTTCCCCCTTTTGGAAAAAAGGAAAATTTTCCTTTCGGAAAAACCTTTAGAAAATATAATCGGAAGGGGAAATATTGAAAAAAGGTTGGGAAATGGCTATGGTTCCAAACCAGGGGAAAATGGTTTTCAAGACTGGGGGAAGGTTTTTTTCCCCGGGAACTGGGGAAAAAAAAGGGGTGAATTTTTTTCATTTAAGGAAATAATTTTGGGTTTTTTAAAAATTTGTGGGAATTTTCTTTTTTAAAAAAAAAAAATTTTTAAAAAAAAAAAAAAAATTTTAAATAAAAATTTTAAAAAATTTAAAAGGGGGGGGGGGGGGGGGCCCCGGGGGGGGACTTTTTTGGTAATAAAAAGCTTGCTGAAACCCGGCAGTTGGAAAACCCTGTTTGGACAAAATTTTTTTTTAAAAAAAAAAGGGGAATTTTTTGCCAGTTAAAAAAAAATTTTTTTTTTGTAATTAAAAAAAGGGATTTATAAAAAATAATATTATTTAATTTTATTTAAGGAATGTTTTTTTTAAAAAGGGTTGGGTTAAAAAAAAAATTTTTTTTTTTAGTTAATTTTTTAATTATTAAATTAAATTTTAATTTTTTTTATATTAATTTAATTATCAGAATATTTATATTTTTTTTGTTTAAATTTTTATAAGGGAAAAACTAAGGGGTTTTATTTATTTTTTTTAATATAAAAACCAAAAAATAGGAAATATTAATGAAAAAATTTTTAAAAATTTTTATTTAAAAATTTTAATAAAAATTAATTATTTTATAAAAAAAATTTTTTCAGGGGGTTTAATTTTTTATCACTAAAATTATTTTTTAATTATTTTTATTAAAAATATACCCTTTTTTTTGTTTTTTTTTTTTTTATAATTTAAATTAACAAAATTAATTTTATTTAATAATTTTAAATTTATAATCCAAAAAAAATATAAAAACCCCAATTTAATTTTCCCCCTTAAATTTTCATATAATTAAAAAAATCAATATAATATACATATATACTTTATATATATATAATTATATATATTATATATATATATTAATATATATATATATATATTTAATATATTTTATAGGGATTTTTTATTTTTTTATTTATTTTTTATATAAAGGGAAATTTTTTACACACATAAAACCCAAATTTCCCTACAAAATTTTGGGAGTGGGGTTTTTCGTTCCCCTTTAAATAGTTTTCAAAAGAAACATTCCCCTTTTAGGGAAACTTCCGTGAAAAATCACTACTTAAAAAGAAAAACAAGATTTTTTTTAATGGAAGGGTGTAATGAGATATGAAAATTAAACTATCCTAACCCCACTTTTAGACTCACTAATCTAACCTAACCTAACCTATTCCCACGCTTTAACCTCCTAACTAAAGCCAAATCTGCATTAAAAAGTGTCCGAGACAAGGGAAGAACAGAGGCCATGCAGATCATAGGAGGAAGAAGATTGTGGCGGACGTAAACACTTGTCTCTCGCCTCCCTATTGAACTACATTTCAATATCTCCACAAGTAATGATTTGCGACGGAAGCTCATAGAGAATGCTTCCTAGAATCCAATAAGGTAAACAGAAACCACACTCCCAATTGTGTAGGGAATTTCGGTCCTGGTGTAAAATAATCAGAGCTGGGCGAAGCGCAAACGAAAGCGCAAATGCGCAAAAGCGCAATCTGCGCTCCATATAAAATATTTGCGCCTTGCGCTTTGCGCAAAACGCCGAAAATTTTCGCTTCTGGAGTTTGCGCTCTCGATATTTTATAAGTCCGCAAATGCACAAACTTAGCACAAAAACTGATGGCTGATGGCTGTTCAGCATGGGCTCAGACGTCATGAGGCCGAAGCGATCGAGTCTGACGGCCAAGAACTTGGAGAAGCTGGTGTTCCTCAAGGGTAACATGAACCTCCTCAAGGGTCGGTGGGAGCTGGAGGACAGTGACGAGGAGGACTAGTATTAGTATTGTGTATTTTAATTTTTCAACTATTTTGTGTTGTTTTGACAGTATTATCTTATTTTTTAAATAAACTTGTGTTCAATAAATGCTTCAAATACTGTAAACATTCAATCTTTTAATCATTTATACACTTTATATTAATTTAACATACTTTTTCAGTTTGCAGACTAAAAAATGAGGTTTGCGCATTAACTTTTATGTTTGCGCTTTAATTTTTTTTATTTGCGGTCTAGCTTTTTTTTTGCGCTAGAAATTTGCGCTTTTGCGCTTGCACTCCGCCTTTTTTCGAGAATTTTGCGCTTTTGCGCTTTGCGGACTCGATCGCGAATATTTGCGCTTTGCGCTTTGCGGACTAAGGAAAACATTTGCGCGCCCAGCTCTGAAAATAATACCATATATATATATATATTTATATGTATATATTTATATGTATATATATTATATATATAGATATATGATATTAGATATAGTATATAGATATAGATATATTGTATAGATATAGATATAGATATAGTATAGATATGTATTATATATATTATATATGTATATATATATATATATATATATATTTTATATATATATATATATATTAATTATCTATTATATATATATATTATCTATAATATAATATATTATATTATTATATATGTCTAAAATTAATATGTATATATTATATATATTATATATATATATATTATATTATATATATTATATATATATCTATATATATATACTATATATATCATATCATATAATATATATATATACTATACATTATATATACATAGTATATATATATCTATAATATAATCATATATATATATATATATATAAATTATATATTTTATTAAATATATATATATATTATATATATACTATATATTATACATAATATTATATATATATACTATATCTATATATATATATATATATATATATCAATATATATATATTATATATAATGTATATATATATATATATACATATATATAATATATATATATATATATATATATCTATATATATATTATATATATATTGCGCCCACACCTCTTTTCTGGATACGTCTGGGTACGCCATGCTCCTCTTCGTCATCCAGGTAATGAATGGAATGCAATGGAAGTACTTGGAATGCAATGGAAGTACTTGGAATGCAATGAAAATACTTGGAATGCAATGGAAGTACTTGGAATGCAAGGGAAGTACTTGGAACGTTATGGAATGGAAAACTTTGGAATAGCAGAATTCCGTAGCAGCAGCAGCAGTTATAAATTAGCAGCAGTAGTTAGCGTGCACGGGGTGAGGTGAAGCGGTTTATATTTACCAACATTTACGCTGTATTCGTCGTTATCTAGGAATGGCCCGGAGGGTCATTCTTGAGGTATGATCAGAAAACCCCATAGGGGAGAGCCCGATTGAAGAGCTATGTGTGTGTGTGTGTGCATAGTCCTGTCCGGTTGAACTCCTCCGAGATGGCTGAACACACAGACTTCATATATGCATCAATATACTGTCTATGCCTGATGGCCGAGAAGTGTGCGAAAAAAAAGGAAAAAACAACAACAACAAAAACAACCGCCCACCAAGGGAGGAACGGGCATTCTTCGTGTCCAAGGTGACAAGCATCCCCTTCGAGCGACGCAAGAGTGCAGCACGGAAAGTGTGGACGCTGTTGTAACTCAGGTTTCAGGGGAAGGACACAACAGGGGAAGTCCATGCGTATATTGAGGCCGTGTACACAGCTAGGCGGCTGGGGCTGAACTCCTCCTCTAAGCTCATTCCCTAAGCTCGTAAGTTCGTATAATCACGAACAATATTCGAACAATACTGAAACCCCTAACTGTTTACTACATTCCTCCATCGTAGATACAAACAACATACCTACAATTAAGAAAAGAACAAACAGAACAAAATTACTTCCTACAACTTAAAGGTAAATTGATAAACTGCATTCAAATATACTACAATCAATATCATATCTATCTGGCTTCCGTGACATCCTCGATGAACGCCTTAGTGGCGTCGTGACAGACGTCTCCGTGGGCGACTCACTCTCTACCGGCTGCTGAGGGCTTTT
>JACEEZ010021887.1:0-12504 GCA_016584305.1 Chionoecetes opilio | reverse complement strand
TATATATATATATATATATATATATATATATATATATATATATATATATATATATTATATATATATATATATATATAATATATAATATTATATATATATAATATATATATATATATATATATATATATATATATATATATATATATATATATATATATATATATATATATATATATATTGCGCCCACACCTCTTTTCTGGATACGTCTGGGTACGCCACTGCTCCTCTTCGTCATCCAGGTAATGAATGGAATGCAATGGAAGTACTTGGAATGCAATGGAAGTACTTGGAATGCAATGAAAATACTTGGAATGCAATGGAAGTACTTAGAATGCAAGGGAAGTACTTGGAACGTTATGGAATGGAAAACTTTGGAATAGCAGAATTCCGTAGTAGCAGCAGCAGTAGTAAAGTAGCAGCAGTAGTTAGCGTGCACGGGGTGAGGTGAAGCGGTTTATATTTACCAACATTTACGCTGTATTCGTCGTTATCTAGGAATGGCCCGGAGGGTCATTCTTGAGGTATGATCAGAAACCGCATAGGGGAGAGCCCGATTGAAGAGCTATGTGTGTGGTGTGTGTGCGTAGTCTGTCCGGTTGAACTCCTCCGAGATGGCTGAACACACAGACTTCATATATGCATCAATATACTGTCTATGCCTGATGGCCGAGAAGTGTGCGAAAAAAAAGGAAAAAACAACAACAACAAAAACAACCGCCCACCAAGGGAGGAACGGGCATTCTTCGTGTCCAAGGTGACAAGCATCCCCTTCGAGCGACGCAAGAGTGCAGCACGGAAAGTGTGGACGCTGTTGTAACTCAGGTTTCAGGGGAAGGACACAACAGGGGAAGTCCATGCGTATATTGAGGCCGTGTACACAGCTAGGCGGCTGGGGCTGAACTCCTCCTCTAAGCTCATTCCCTAAGCTCGTAAGTTCGTATAATCACGAACAATATTCGAACAATACTGAACCCCTAACTGGTTTACTACATTCCTCCATCGTAGATACAAACAACATACCTACAATTAAGAAAAGAACAAACAGAACAAAAGTTACTTCCTACAACTTAAAGGTATAAATTGATAAACTGCATTCAAATATACTACAATCAATATCCATATATATCTGGCTTCCGTGACATCCTCGATGAACGCCTTAGTGGCGTCGTGACAGACGTCTCCGTGGGCGACTCACTCTCTACCGGCTGCTGAGGAGGCGATTGATAGCTAGTCTCCCCTGTCTTTGATGATCCTTTGGCCTCATTGTGCTCATTTCTGGTAAGCACTTCGCTGGGTATGGATGAGGCAGCAGTGACTAACGTCGATGGTTCGATTGGGTCGTGTGCTTCACTTAGACGGGGACCTTGGAACTCTGAACCAGACTCTTGTTCTGTCGTGTCCTCCTGACGCGTCGGGGACCGCTGCTCGGGCACCATTGCAGGCTCTGTAGGTCCTGGAAGATTCATAGTCCTGATTCTTATGTGATCAATATGCCTCCTAAATACTCTACCGTCTTCCAGCGTTACCACACATGCCGTTCCTTGACAAGCCGACACGGTACCCGGCAACCACTTAGGCCCACCTAGCCTCGACACGCTGGATACGTAAACTCCGTCTCCCACTGTGAATGATCTTGGTCGAGCATGTTGATCATATCGCACCTTTTGAGCCCACTGATACTTCTCCACTCTGCCTCTCCTAATATCTTGTCTGAGCAGATCCAGGTGTGTCCTCATTAGACGGTTGAATAGCAGCTCTGCGGGACTTACGCCTGTTGCAGTATGAGGAGTACAGCGATAGTTAAACAAAAATCTAGCAACCCTAGTATCCAGGCTACCACCTCGTTGTTTCTTCAGTCCCAATTTAAAAGTTTGCACTGCACGCTCAACTAGTCCATTACTTTTAGGAGACCAGGAGGAAGTTATTTCTGATACCATTACGCTGACAAAACGACTAATTCGGCAGTAAGCAGCAGCATTGTCGTTACAAAGGTCTCAGGAAGGCCAAATTGGCAAAACTTTGTCACTTAAAGCACTATGCTGTATAGATATAGATATAAGATTAGATATAGATATAGATATAGATATCTATATATATATATATATATATCTTCTATATAATAATATTTTTTATAAAATATATTAGTATATATATTATATATATATATATATATATATATATATATAGATATATAATATATTTCTATATATACCCATATATATATATATAGATAATATATATTATATATATATATATTAGCTATAATATATATATGTTTTATCTATATATATATTGCTATATATTACTTTATTTATATATATAGTATATACTATCTATATACTATATATTATTAATATATATTATATGTATACATATGTATATATATTATATCTATCTCTCTATATTATATACTATCATGACTCGATCTTATATCTATCATATCTATATATAATATATATAACATATATATATATATAATATATATACACAATATCTATATAGATTATATATATATATATATTACATATTCTATTATCATAATATATAACAGTATACATAATATATCTGTATATCTATATATAGCTATCTATTCTATATCTCTCATATCACTAATACATATAATATATCTATATACATATACATACTAATCTATATTCTATATAATATATATCCTATATATCTATATATATATACATGTATGGATATATAATTATATAGTAGTGAATATAGTGAGGTATATCATATTATATATATATAGATCTAGATATCTATATATAAATATATCTTGCGCCCACAACCTCTGTTTCTGATACGTCCTGGAGATACGCCCACTGCTCCTCTTCGTCATCCAGGTATGAATGGAATGCAATGGACGTAACTTGGATGCAATGGAAGTACTTTGGAATGCAATGAATACTTGATGCATGGAAGTACTTGGAATGCAAGGGAGTACTTGGAACGTTATGGACATGGAAAAACTTTGGAATAGCAGAATTCATAGCAGCTTATGCAGCAGTAGTAAAGTACAGCAAGTAGTTAGCGTTGCCACAGGGTGAGGTGAAGCGGTTTATATTTACCACAACTTTACGCTGTATTCGTCGTTATCTAGGAATGGCCCGGAGGTCATTCGAGGTATGATCAGAACCACGGGGGGGGGGATATGGGAGAGCCCGATTGAAGAGCTATGTGTGTGGTGTGTGTGCATAGTCTGTCCGGTTGAACCCTCCGCGATGCTGAACACACAGACTTCATATATGCCTCCATATCCTGTCTAATGCCTGATGGCCGCGAAGTGTGCGAAAAAAAGGAAAAAACAACAACAACAAAACACCCCCACCGGGAAGGAACGGTACATTCTTCGTTTCCAAGGTGACAAGCATCCCCTTCGGCGACGCAAAGAGTGCAGCACGAAGTGTGGACGCTGTTTGTAACTCCGGTTTTTCAGGGAAGTACACAACAGGGAGTCTAAGAAAAAACAGTTCGTATATTGAGGCGTGTACACAGCTAGGCGCTGGGGCTGACTCCGCCTCTTAGCTTCTTCCCTCCTAGCTCGTAGGTTCGTATAATCCGAACATATTCGAACTAACTGACCCCTAACTGGTTTTACTACATTCCCTCCATCGTAGATACACACACATACCTTACAATTAAGAAAGAACAACAGAACAAAAAGTTACTTCCTACACTTAAGTATAAATTGATAAACTGCATTCAAAATACTACAATCATATCCCATATCTATCTGGCTTCCGTGACATCCTCGATTAACGCCTAGTCCGTCGTGACAGACGTCTCCGTGGCGACTTCACTCTCTACGGCTGCTGATGAGGCGATTGAGATCTAGTCTCCCTGTCTTTGATGATCCTTTGGCCTCATTGTGCTCATTTCTGGTAAGCACTTCGCTGGGTATGGATAGGCAGCAGTGCTAACTCGATGGGTCGTTGGGTCGTTGTGTTTCACTTAGACCGGGGACCTCGTGACCCTGACCAGACTCTTGTTCTTTCGTAGTCCTCCTGGACGCGTCGGGACCCGTGCTCGGGCACCATTGCAGCTCTGTAGGTTCCTGGAAGATTCATAGTCCTGATTCTTATGTTTTGGGGATCTATGCCTCCTAAATACTCTACGTCTTCCAGCGTTTACCACACATCCGTCCTTGACAAGAGCCGACACCGGTAAAAACCCGAAGCCATTAGGCCCACCTAGCCTCGACAAGCTCTTGATCCGTAACTCCAGGCTCCCACTGTGAATGATCTTGGTCGAGCATGTTTTGATCATATCGCACCTTTTGAGCCCACTGAATACCTTCTCCACTCTGCCTCTCCTATATCTTTGTCTGAGCATATCAGGGGTGTCCTCATTATACGTTGAATAGCAGCTCTGCGGGACTTACGCCTTTGCAGTATGAGGAGTACCGCTATAGTTCAACAAAATCTAGCAACCCTAGGTATCCAGGCTACCCCTATTGTGTTTCTTCAGTCCCATTTAAGTTGCACTGCACGCTCAACTATTCCATTACTTTTAAGACCAAGGAGGAAAAGTTATATGATCTGATACCATTACGCTTGACAAAACTGACTGACAATTTCCGGGCATGTGAAGCAGGCAGCATTGTCTGTTACACCATGTTCCTCAGGAATGCCAAAATTGTCAAAACTTTGCTGCACTTCTTTTCATAGTCACATATGCTGAGGGACGATGCTTTATGACAGCGCAGCCAATTACTGTGTGCATCAGTGATGAGCAGCCACATCTGACCTCAAAGGGGCCCACAATAATCAAATGCAATTACCCGGGTTGTTCTGAGGCAACTCCAGAGATACAGCTCTGAAGGGGGAACCAGGCTTTGTGCTCCTGACACATGACTACTGCTGGCTTGTGTTTTTCTATCTCCCATCAACTCCAGGCCACCAAAATATGCTCTACAGCGACTTTTTCATACGGGATGCCCCAAATGCCTTCAATGTAACTCAGTCATATGACAGCCCGACCCTGAGGAGGTTAATATTACTATTCTACTCCCCCACATGAACACCCTCATTGAATGCTTAACTCATCCAACCTGCTTTTTATAGGATCCAACTTCACAGATAGGGAAGATGAACTTGCGGGCAGCCCTTCTGACGAACCGGAAACCCCGACACTACAGGATGCCCGTCTCGTCCACTAGCTCCCAGAACCTGGGCAAGCGACACAGGACCAGATTCCATAACTCAATCAATGAAGAGTCTCATGCAGTGTAGGTACAGTCTGGGCGTGTCACTGAGGGGTAGACGACTTAAGCATCACAGTGGACATGTTGCGTGCCAGGAGATATACAAGATGAAAACTTATAGGCGGATAATAGCAGAAGCCATCTAACTCCCGAGGAGATGCAATACAGGAACAGGGTTTCTCTTTCCCAGCAGCGCTTATGGTCAGTTTTCATTGTGAAGGGTCTTCCGTACAAAAGTAAAGTAGTGAAACTTCTTGACTCCACAATGATAACTAAGGGCTTCCCTATCAGTCTGCGCGGTATCTTCTCTCCGTTTCTTAGTGACCTAGAGTAGAATGCCACTGGGTCTTTCCACTCCGTCAGGGTTAGTCTGGGACAGCACATGATCAACCAACTCCATAAGGTACTGCATCACAGCAAGGGTATTTCCCAAAGTTACATCAAATTGCTAGTCATGGAGACTAGCTATGCAATTCCTTCGCCTTTAGTGAAATGCTACTTCTTGTTCCTTTCCCCACATCCTGCTGTTCCTTGTCGAGCAGCATGTACAAAGGTGTTTAAGACAGTTGCAATATCCTTGAGGAACTTTCCATAATAATTTATCATCCCGATGGAAGCCACGCTTTAGATACTTTCACCTCCGTAGGAAAGGGGCCTGACTAATAGCTCTTGTTTTCTCTGTTGTAGGAGCTATTCCACGCCCTTATCACATTTCCTAGAGAGTTCCTTGCTTAATCTCAGTTGCATTTTTTCCCGATTCAGGCGGTCGTCCCCGCTTTGCCACATCCTTCGTTAGTACTTCTCAACAAGGCGTCGATGCTCCTCCCGATCCTTTCCACGACGATCGACATCATCCAAAACACCAGCCACATGAGGAATCTCAGAAAGAAGATTAGCATATTTTCCTGAAAATAGCCACTGCTGATGGATCCCCAAAGCAAGTCTTGTAACATCTTCCAATCCTAGGGGTGTTTACCACCACATACTTCTGTGAATCTTCATCAAGCTCTATTTGGATTTGAGCGTGACTCATGGCCAACGTTCGAAATACTTGACACCCGACAAGGAAGTAAACGTTCCTCCACCCTTGGTAATGGATACTGCTCCAGTGGCTGCGGCCTTTGTTTCACTGTCAGCTTAAACACCACGCACAGTTGCAGTTTACCGAAGCCTTGGGTACACACAAGGGTTGGCCCGCCCAATTAAACTGTATCTAACAGGCTTCATTATCCCTGAGACTCTAATTCTTATAAGTTCCTTATCCACTTTGCTTGCAAAGAAAGAGGACAGGCCGGCTTTAAAAAACTGGCGTAACTGTTTTGTCAATGAGGAGGCTGGCCTTACCACCCTTATCAACAACCTAACTCTTCATTAAACAACGTTCGCGTATACTTTTCGCATAAAACAAACGCACCTGTTCTTCACCAACAACTTTGACCACTGAAACTTTCGAGTCCTCATCCAGTCGGGCCGTTCAAACACTGCACCCTCGCCTTGAACGATTACAATAGGCAACTTCTTTGTGGACTACTCTTCAGCGCACACCACGTCTGCAACACCTACAACGTTTAATTTTTTCACCGTGTAACGTCTTGCAAGCTGCGCTCTGGCCCGTAGTGGTAACGCGTCTCCACCAATTACGGAACACCGTTTCCCCATAGCTAAAGCAGATGCTCCGGGTCAAGCTCCATCTGCGTCCTTGTCCATAAGCTGCACTTCTAACATGAAGGGGGGCTCAATGGGCTCCCCGCGGAAGATGAACCCATATGATAAGTTTAATTACATCGTTGTCGCCCGCTGGCCCGGATGGGGACGTGAGGTGTTAATTCCAACCCCGGGTTTTGAAGCAGCTTCATGCCCACGATGAAACAGACCCCGTTTTTGTGTGCACCTGGTGTGCCCCCCCTTTCCCTTTTACATCAAAGCAAATCTTGTTCCTAAAGGGGGCAATTACGGCAGTATGCCTCGTACTTAAAAAACGGAAGCCCTTGAAACCCTTCTGCGAAAACGAACCTTCATCCCTGAATCGTCTTGCGCATTTCGTGAACAGGGGGGGATGGTTCCTCCATTCGCACACTTCAGATGAAGTCCGGGTTCGGGGGAGAGGTGCTTCAGTTTCGGGCTTTTTGTCTCACTGTTTCCATGGCCACTTAAATTTTAACTGCCTTATCCATGCAAATCGCCCGCCAATAACTGCTTTGAATTGCCCACTATCAAGGCCACACACCAGAGGATCTTTTCATTTCTTGAAAACACCCCTCCAAATGAACACAGCGAGATTTTCCCGAACCGAGCCAAAAATCTTGAACGTCGTTACCGTTTTCCCTACACAAATTAAATTGAAGGCCCCACACAACAGAGGCTTCGGCGCGTAGTGAAAATGCAACAGTCCACAACTTGGGATGGCCAATTTCCCTTCGGTTCCTCGGGCTGTAAGGGAACACAAGGTATGACTTTCCCTGCCCCCCCCAAAAGACGGAACACTGTCTCTTCCGGCATCGTCTTGGACCTTGTTGGGGGGAAGTACTGCTCAGTCTCTCGCACCATTCTCCCCACCCGACTTGCCCGACCGTCGAACCCCCCAAATGGTCCAAAAAAAGGCATGGCTCAAATTTATCCTGTCGCCACTTTGTAACTCAGGTTTCGGGGAAGGACACAAAGGGGAAGCCCATGTTTATTGAGGCCGTGTCACAGCTAGGGGGCGGGGGCTGAACCCCTCCTAAAACCCTCTTCCCTAAGCTGTAATTTCGTAAAATCACGAACAGTTTTCGAACAATACTGAACCCTAAACTGGTTTTACAGACCCCATTCGGCTTCAGGGGGCCTTTTTAAGGTGACGTCTTTTTGTCACCAAAAACCTCCCTGTTTTTTCCTAGTTTTAAAACAGAGTCCCCTGAAATTCAGGGTAAATATTGGGGCAGATTGGTGAAACCGGAAACCTCACCACCACCTTTCCTAAACCCTCGGAAAGAAGTCCACAACTATAAAAGTCTGCAGAAACAAAAAGCCCCCAAAAGACCCCTGATAAATATTGTTTCTTGGAAATTTTTCCAGGTTTCCAATAAATAAAAAAAAGTCTAGCAAAAAAAAAAAAAAATAACCAAATAAAAATGGCCTCTAATATTTTTTTTTTTTAGCGTTTCCAGGTCTAAATGAAAAGGCAAGCAATGACCACCAACAAATAAAAGTCGCAGAACAAATGATTACGGGAGTTTGTACAAAATTTTTTCGAAACCTAGTAGTTTCGTACACCAAAAACTTTTTCGTACTATATAAAAACCTAGTCGTTTCGTACACTCATCAGAGTTGAATTGATTACTAAGTTACGAAACGACCCCCGGTATGTACAAAAAAAAATTTAAATATCAGTGTAAACAACTTGCGACAAAACTCCCGTCCCCGTAAAAATTTAGCCTCAAAGTCCCTAATCAATTTTTTTATTTGTTTTTCTAGAGTATAAAGGGAAAAGGGAAACAAAATGCCCCCCAAAAACTAATGAAAGTCCTCAGCAAAATAACCCCCCCAATGTCCCCTAAGAGTGGTTACCGGGGGAGGGGACATGGACAGAAGCCCCCCATATGGGACTTTGAGGGAGCTTTCATAGGACTATGTCTTAATGTATTTCATCCTGTGCCTTTATTATGTATTTTTTGCTCTAGACTTAAGTTAACTATTTGTCTTTTTTTTTGTTTTTTTTTTTTGCTGTATGCCTCGGGTGTTTTTTAAAATTTTTATTTCCGGGAATGGGGTAGGGTCTTTTCCTAGGTTCATCAAAAACCCGCATGGGGAGAACCCCGATTGACGAGTTTGTGTGTGTTTGCGTATCTGCCCGGTTAAACCCCTCCGAGATAGCTAACAACAGATTTTCATATATGCATCAATAATGTTTACGCCTCTTGATCCAGAAGTGTGCAAAAAAAAGAAGAAAAAAAAGAGCCCCAAATAAGGAGGAAAGGGCATTCTTCGTGCCCAAAAGGTGCGCTCCCTACGAGCGACGCAAGAGGCAGCACGGAAAGTGGGCCCATTCGTGCCTCAGGGGTGCCTTGGTGACTATCAGTTTATCACCCAACCTCTCCTGTTTCTTTCTAGCCTTAAGAGTCCCCATGTACATATCAGTGCTGAATATTGTGGCAGATTGGTGCAGTGCGCGATATTTCGCCAAATTTTTCTGGGACTTCACGCAAGCAATGGAAGAAAGCTTTTCCCATTTCTGATGAGACAATCCTTTGGTTTAAAATTGGGAAGTCAGAGTCTCACATTTTTTTCACAATTCTTGAACCTTTGGTTTGCTGTTTTTGAAGGAATCCTCTGCCAACCTATGTGTAAGGGGAAAGGGGTAGGGATATGTCGCAATTTTTTATGACAAAGTTTACCTCATTTGGGTCTGCGACTTCACAAAAAAGCTTGAATGCGAGGTCACCTGATTTGACCGATTGTTTTTTTTTTGAGGGAGCTTTAAAATTTTGTGCTTAAAACCATTGTTTTTAAGTTTTAAAAGTTTATTGGGTCAAAAAATTTCTCCTTTTCACAGTCGATCCTCAATGAAATTTTCCCTTTGGCAAGCGACCAGCTGCCTTGCCCGAAAAAAAAAGTCTTCAAAGAGAGCTGAGCTTGCACCAGATGAAAAACTGTAAAGCCTTCGTTTCAACAATTCTGAATGGATCATTTAAGTTTTTGGATTCTGAATTTTTCCTGCAACCGCTTTTCCCCGTCTTTTTTCAGCAGTACGGTTGTTCCCCATCTTCTGGCCATTGTCCTCCTCATGGAAAAAGTCTGCCAGACTGTGGGGCTTTTGGGGGAATTTTGCAGTTCCTTTTGGGTTTGGTTTCCCTCGTTGGTTTTCACTGTAACTGGTCTGCCGACCATCAAAAACCCGCTCCAGTAGAGCCGCTTTCCCCCTTTCGACTTTGCATGCTTCATAAAAGGTTTTCTTCTTTGTCTTGTCAACAGCACAAACCCACTACCAGGAAAAAAGGATCTTGCGGGCGTAATGGCTCCTCTCCTTAGCAATTCTCAGCACCAGGGTGTGACCTTCAAAGTTTTCTATGAAAAAATTGAAAAGAATGTCAAAAAAAACGGGCATAATTCTGTCCCCCAAAAACTGAAGAAGAGGGCAGGGATGATGCAGAGGGCATTTGCGTAGATGGTTTATTAGTCTTCACCCTGAAGAAGTGCTGTGTCACCCCACTGACGATGATCTCTCCGAGAGCAGCCTCTTTCCCTTTTGGCCTGGCGTATATTGTCCGGGAAAGTATGTAATCCTCGATGTAGTGCGAATTTTCCTATCACTTAGCACAGCCCTCTTCAGAACCTTATTGGGGATTGCCCAAAGGGTTTTTAATGAATCTTTGGGGGGATTTTGGCAACTGTCCCCAAAGCCACCTTTCTTTTGTTTTCAAGAAATGGGGCCCAAAATCAGTCTCTTAGGGGCCCCCATCATGACCTTGGACAATTGAGGGGTGAGAGTATTTTTTCCCGATTAACTCCACAAAGGGCCCAAAGGAGATCAAACCAGCTTCGAGGAGAATGTCTGCAAGACCCTCCCCTCCATCTTTTTCCCCAAATTTTGAGGAACCAAGGCTACCTCAAAAAGTTGCCCCTGCTGTTTTGTCCGTGATGGGTGTGGTAATATGGGGTAATTTCTATTTTGGGCAGGAGATGGTATTCACCCTCAATCCAAAAAGCCTCCCCCAAAAAAGGGCACGCTTGTGATGCCTTAGCGCTGTGTAAACGGATTAGTATCCACAATAGGTTTTCACCATAAGTTTCTATTTCTTCATGGCCCCCGTCATTACTTTTTGGGGCAATTTTAATTTGGAGATTTTTTTTTCCTATAAAACAATCTGGAAGTTCTGAGTCTGGTAGCAATTTCACGATCTTTTTTTACCCGTCCTTGGTATGTTTACTATCTCTGCTGTGTACCTCCAACATCTTCGCCTGGTCCTGATGTCTTGTACATAATCCCTGGGCGAGGGGCAGACCCTGCCCACACATGTCATTACATACCATCGAATTGTCAAAGTCTGAATGAAATACGAACTGCAAGATGGGTTTTTGTATCAAGGGGAGTAGTCTTGAAATAGTCAATTGTAAACCCCAAAATGCTGTCTAAAATTTTAGTAGAAATGAGTATTTCACAAAGTCCAAAACGGGGAAGGATGATTTCTATTTAGCGTCGGAACATATGTCTTAGTGCCATTCCTAAATCACATGTTTTGGCACTTCCATTTTCCCTTGGTAAAGCAGGGATATAAACCCAAAATATACAAAGAAAGTTAATAGTGGGGGGGGGGGGTGCATGGGGAACCCCCCTCAGCCCCCTGGCCTATGTGCTCTACTGTACTCGTGCATGTGCCTTTATTATGTATTTTGCTCTAGTACTTATTAACAAGAACTCCGAATTCAAAATAGAAAAAAAGTTTAAATTTAAAAAAAAAAATAGGGGAAACGGTTTTTCAAAATAGGGGGGTAAATTATTAGAATAACCCTCGTCAGGGAGTATAAATGCGGAGTAAAAAAGAGTTTTAAAAAAGGGGGCTAGACATGTTAGGAGGGGGTGAAAGGTGGAATAGGGAGTATAAGTAACAGGGGGTTACCCCGTGTGGTCTCGGATCTTTGTACCTTTCCCTTTTTTTTTAGCTTATGTTCTTAAATATTTGTCTGTTGTTGTTGTGTTTTTTTGCCTGAAAGCCCCCGGGGAATTAACATTATTTTATATATTTAAAAGGTAATATATTTCAATATTTCTTTAGTTTAAGTTTATTCCCCCCGTTATAATTTGTTTTTGTTTTTTGCTTGTAGCCTTCGGGTGAGAATAAAATAAATTATTATATTATTATTATTTTTTATAGGTCTGGAGGAGGTGGGGAAAGGGCTGGATCGTCAAGGAGGAGTCTTTTAAACCCTATCAGGGGTGGGAGCCCCCCTCGTTGTGCAAGACAGCTCCCTTCACCCACCCACACTGCCGCCTCATCCCCACAGACACCAGGTAAAGGGAAAAAATTCTCCTTCTCCCCCCAATTTTCTGTTGTTGTCGCTTTGTTGTTGTGTGCTGCTGCCTGATACCTGTCTGCTTTTTCTTTTGTTGCCTGCCCGTATATTTGTAGTCTCTCTCCTTTTCTCCTCTCTGTCTATATCTTCCAAGAAAATAGGTTTAAAAAGAAGGACACATCAATTACCCTTAAACCCCTTTTTAGGCCCGGAAGTAATTTTCCCTTGTAATTTGGGTGCATTAAAAGATTTTTTGTGAAAATAAGCAATATTTAAGATATGACCCGTTTTTTGTTATTTTA
>JACEEZ010021886.1:5000-11146 GCA_016584305.1 Chionoecetes opilio | reverse complement strand
TTTCCCAAAAATTCCATGCGTTTTTCTATATTCTGGTATCACTTCTTTTCCGCAGCTTCGGTGGAGGGTGGGTGTGGGGAGGAGCCTTCTACATTCCTATTCTTTCTCTCTTTAATTCTAGTTATGTAGTGTAGTTAAGCAAAAAGCCTTGTAAGGACCTATCGCTCTGTTGCTGGTTGTGTTTCCTTTGTATTCCTTTGTATTCCTCTTCCTCCTCCTCCTCCTCCTCCTCCTCCTCCTCCTCCTCCTCCTCCTCCTCCTCCTCCTCCTCCTCCTCCTCCTCCTCCTCCTCCTCCTCCTCCTCTTCCTCCTCCTCCTCACACACAGCCTTGTAAGGACCTATCGGTCTGTTGCTGTTTGTGTTCCCTTTGAAATCCTTTGTAAAATCCTCCTGCTTATTTTTGAAAGTAATGATGGCCGTGTTGGTGCTACTACTGCTGTTGATGTTTTTTTCGGTTTTCTCTCTCTCTTTTCTCTCTCTCCTCTTCCTCGCTCTCTCTCTCTCTCTCATCTCTCTCTCCCCTTTTCCTCTCTCTCCTCTCTCTCTTCTCTCTCTCTCTCCTCGCTCTCTCTCTCTCTTCTCTCTCTTCGTGGTTAACCAAATTTTCTTCTATCTTCAGTACCTTTCATTAATTTCCCAAATGATCTAATGTATTTATCCCAACCACTTTTATCTTCTTTCAGCCCGGGCCTATAACGTCCCCCCTCCTCCTCCTCCTCTTCCTTAACGTAGGTTGCGAGGAGACTTAATATAATTGCTTAAAATGTTCCATGGCTTCGATAATATTAACATAAACGACTATTTGAATATTGATTGGACAAGCACTACTCGTAGTAATGGATGCAAGATCATTGGTAAGCGATTTTGGTCACATGAAGCGAAACACTTTTTCTTTAATAGAGTTGTCAATATATGGAACTCTCTTCCAGCACAAGTAGTTAATAGTAACACGGTTGAAGCGTTTAAGAACAAACTAGATAAATACTTAGCATCAAATGCCACACTCGATTACTTCGGCCCTACGTAACTCTTTTTTTTTTGTAGCGTTAGCTTTAGTTTAGAATATGTCTCCTTCAATCTTTCCTATAAAATTCCATGGCAGTTTTTCTATACTGTATGGTGTTTTTTTCTCACTTTTTTCTGCCGTCCTTGGCCGGAGGGAGAGGTGGGTGGGGAGGCGCCTTCAATTTTACTATTCTTTTACCTCTAACACGTAGAAACTAGTGGTAGAAAGTAGTCACACAGACAGCCTCGTTTGGCCCTGTAGGGCTGTTGCTGTCTGTTCTTCCTTTGTATATTCCTTTGTATTCCTCCCCTTCATTCCTTCCCCCCATCCTGTTAGCATATAAAATAATAACAATTGTTCTCGCCGTTGCTCCCTTGATAACATATGAGGCGTGGATAATGCTAAAGTTTGCAATCCATTACACAACAGATTATAGTATTATGGCCTTTTGGCGTCCCTGCAGTGGCTATACAAATGAGGCGTCCCGCATTAGAAGGGCCGCTCAGACCATTCTGCCAAAATCGATATTACAGTGTATATCACTCTATTGAGGTCTTAACTTTCGTCTGGGAGTGGATGAGTGTCCTGTTTTTTTTTTTTTTTTTTTTTTTTTTTTTTTTTGGTTTTTGTTTTTTTTTTTTTTTAAAAATTTGTAGTGGGTGGAAATATAAAATGTAATTTTTTTAATAGTTTCTACATACTAGTAGTTTTTTAAAATACTTTACTACTACTAAGGGTAACCGGGGTTAGCGGCCCTTTGCCCCAAAGCAAATGTTTTTCACCATTTTTTTTTTTCCCCTTTAGGTTTTTGTTTAAAATTGTTTTTTGGTTTTTTTGTTCCAAAAAAACAAAAGAATTTCCAATTTTGCAGTATTAAAAAAAAAAAGCCTCAAACTTCGGGGGGGGGGAACTTCCCAAACCAACACAGTATCAAACCCTGCAAAATTTTGGGAGTGAATACCGACTCGAAATTTTTGGGGGCCACCCTGTTTTTGATTTCCTACCTTATTTTGGGGACAAGTCATTGGGCATTTGCAAAAATTAATAAAAAGTTATGGTTGTCCCAAATTCGGCCCAAAATTTTAACCCATTTTTTTCACTTTTTTTTTTTGGCGCGGGGCGGCCCTTTTTAATTCGGGACCCCCTCAAAAACAAGAAAAGTATTTCTTTACCGTTTTTTAAATTTCGAGGGCGCTTTTTTTTTCTCCCCGGAAACGTTCAGTGGGTTTTTTAGTTCCCACAAGAGTAAAATTAAAAGTAGTAAGACGTTTTGGGGGTTTTGAGTCCCCGAATGGGTTTTAAAAAAAATGGTTAAAATAAAAGGGAAAAAATAAAGGTATAAATAAAGGGATAAAATAATGGTATAAATAAAAGTATTTTAAAAAAAAAGGGATTAAATAAGGAAAAAAATGGGAAAAAAAATGGTTTAAATTTAAAGGGTTTTTAAAAATGGTATAAAAAAAATGATAAAATAGGATAAAATTTTAATCAAATAATTTAAACAAATAATGATAATAAAATAATGGGATAGAAAAATGGTTAAAATAATGTTATAAAATTTGGATAAAATAATGGTATAAAATAAATTGAAATAGAAAAATGTCTAAAATAATGGGGATAAATAATGGGATAAAAATAAGGTTAGAAATAATGGGATAAAATAAAGGTTTAAGATAATGGGATGAAATAATGGGATAAAATAATGGTATAAAAAAATTTGGGATTAATTAAATTTTAAAAATAAAGGTACAAAAAAAAAGAATAAAAAATGGTTTTGAATAATGGTTTTAAAATAATGGTATAAAATAATGGAAAAATTAAAGGATAAAAAAAATGGGATGATGGTATATAAAAAATTAAAAAAAAGTAAGGGCCCTGAATTTCCCCTCGTTCTCATTTCTTTTCCTTTTTTATTTCTTTTTTACATATTCCCTTTATCCCAAAAATTTAAAAATTCTAATTTACTGATTACCAAAAAAATATTTTGTAAGGGCGTCTTATTTTTTTAACTGATTTAGGGGGCAATTTTCAAAAGCTGAATTTTGAAAAGACATCCGTTTTTCTTTGATAGGGCAAGTTTTTTTTGTAAAATTCCCCATTTAAAAAAAAAATCCGATCTTTTGGGCAAAAACGATTACATTTTTTGGGCATTTTTTTATTGACTTCTGTTTAAAATTTCCCTCTGAAAAGGTTTTTTTAAAAGAAAAAAATAAATTTTCCCAACACCAAATTTTAAATTAAATTTAAATTTTTACAAAATGATTAGGGGTAAAAGAATAGTAGGCCTTGATAAGGTATGTAATGTAAATTGGAATTAGGTCACATTGTTCTAAATTTAGGGCTTTTAAATTCCCTTTCTTTGAACTCCTAGAATGCTGAGCCCGGGAGGGATGTCTCCCCTTTAGAGGGCCAACGTAATCCCCCTCATGGGAAGGGATCCCAGCGTCCCTGATAACCCGGTCCCCCATCACTTTCAGGGGGCCCGATGAAAAAACTTTCCCCCTTTTTCCCTCGTATTGATCCCCGATTTTTAGGAAACCCCAAACTATGGGCTAAGTAATGCATTTTGATGATTTTGCATCGGGAAATTTTGAAGCAAGCAATTTGGTTTTACAAGTTTGCGTGTTCCTGGGCCCTTTTTTGTTGCCAAGAAAGTTCTTTACGAAAAGAACCCAAAAACCTTTCCCGCTTCCAGTTCCACTTCGTTCATTTTAGTTTTCAAACCGGATCCTGTGAGCTGAAAGGAGTTGAGGACGTAAAAAATCCAGCTTTCAACTTTTCCCTTTGGGCACTTTCCCGGAAAAACGGGGCACAAGTAAATGAACCCGCCACCATCCCTTTTCCGATCTTTTGGTGAACTGGGGGATCAAACCAAAACCTTTTTGTGCGCGGGGTGGGGAAAAATATCCCTCCCCTGCCACCCGAGGGTTGTTTTTTGAAGTTTCCCTTTCCCCCGCAAGGCACCAATTCCCCCCCGTACAGGGCCCGTCCTTTTTCGTGGAATGTGAGGGTCCGGGCCCCAATATTCCCCAAAACACAAAAAGAAAGGGGACTTTTGGGAAACCCGGGAAAAGTTGTCCAACAAAAAGTTTACCAAACTTAAGGGCAACCCCAAAAATTTAAAATCATGCTGATCATAAAAGAATTTTCCCCCCAGCACGACTTTACCGCGCCAAAATTTTCCTTTAGGGGGAAATTTGAGTGAGGGCCAGGGTACAGAGGCCAAATGGTTTTCCGTTTTGCAGCAGAAAACATTCACGTCGCGCATCTGTCAATGAAAAGTTTTCAAAACTTCGGGGGGACTGTGGGACTCCAAGCTTTTTGCATAAAAGCGCAATATCGGAAAAGACACCAAAACCTTCTTTCAGAAAAAAATGGAGGTACTCTTGAAGTCTGTTGCGGTAAAGGTTTAAAGCGGCACTGTTTAGAAGGGGGTTTTTTCCTTTTTAACTGGAGGGGCCCAACCCGTTCGGCAGAGGACTTTGACAAACGGGGATCGGAACCAGATCATTTTGCTTTTCGGAAAAAGAATTTGGGGCAGCCCTCGTCAAAACCAAATTTTTCTTAATTTTCTTCAAAAAACTGGAGGGGAAACTTGTCACTAAAAGGAAGTTTTCCAAAAACAGGGACTGAATTTCATCACAATGGCTACAGGAAAGAAAGTGCGGAAAAAAAGATTTGGATACTTGGGGGTGCCCGGGTTTTTTCTGTTGATCCCAAATTTAAACAATAGCGCAGGAAAATACAGGGCAGGCCAGGTTTGTCGGCTCCCCAAAACCCTGGGAAATTTCCCAAAATTTTAGACAACCTTTTTTGCCCTTGGTCCAAACGACGCAGATACTCGGGGCTGTCCCTTTCCCTCCAGTTGTGGCGCCCAAGCTTTACCTGGGGCACCAAGGTTTTTAATAAATAAGTATGATAATCACGCTTTTTGAAACTTGGGGAAAGGTTTCCCGTTGGAAAACGGGTACTCGCCGCAGGTGTAGCAGATACACGGGCCTTTTTTTTGTAAAATCTTCTGGCCCCCAATCCATTTCACCCCCGCCCAAAAAAAAAATACCAGTTAGTCAAAAAATTGGCGCCCTTTAAAACCCCTTCAAAATCGTTTTAAATTTTAAAAAAATAAGAAAGAATTTTGCATCATATTCAAACATAAAAAGGAAAAAAAATTATCATTGGCTTGGGTTTTGGGGGGATCCGAGGTCGTAGCAGCCTCTTGGGTACTGCCGTATCCTAAACCCGATGAATCAAAATAGGGAGTTGCCTACGGAAAAAACCCATAGCAGGGAAATTTCAAAACACCACCAGGTTTTCCCAAAGGGGGATGCAGTAAGCAGTGGGTTTTAAAAAAAAGTGTTCAAGTAAAGAAATAAAAGCTGAAGAGAAGAAGAGGAAAAAAACCCAAAAAAGGGGCTGTTAAAAACCAGGGAAACGTGATTTTCCGGAAAATTTTAAATTGGTGACATTTTTTTAGGACCACACCCCTTGGGGAAATTTTCTAAAATTTTGGGGGGGTTTGGATTGTGGGAAATTTAAATACTGCAAGTACGGGTTTTATACGGAGGCGGGTTTAAAATAAAAGAAAATACCCGTACTATAAACAAAAAAAAGTAAAAAAAAAAATGTGGCGAAAAGATCAAAAGGGGACCTAAAGGGGGCAAATTTAAAAGGGTTTTTTGGGTTCAGTAACCAAAAAAAAATTTGGGGCCTAAAACAGCTAAAAAAAACCTTTTGACAAAAAACTTTGTTTTTTTAACCCGTGAATTTTCGATTTTCCCATGTTTTAAAAATTTCCCCTTTTTTATATCTTAGGTTTCTGTTTTTGTATTTTTTTATTTTTTTTCTCCCGTATTTTTTCTTTCTGCTCTTTTTTATTTCTTCCCTTTTTTATTATTTTCCCCATTCGTCGGGTTCCCCCCTTTTTGGGGGCCCCGGGGTTTTTTCAGATTTTATTTTTCCTTTTTTATTTTTTTTTTTGTCCATTTAATTTGGGAAACCTACTCCCATAAATTTTTCCTTTATTTTCCAATCCCCCCACCCAAAAAAAAGGGGGGGTTTCCCTAAAAATTTTTTCTTCTTTATTCCCCTCTTCTCTTCCCTCTTCCTTCTGTCTTCCTTTTTTTGGCCCCTTTCTCCCCT
>JACEEZ010021885.1:0-14184 GCA_016584305.1 Chionoecetes opilio | reverse complement strand
AAAATAGCTAAATCATAAACACAAACATTTTAAGGTTATAGCAATATGATAGTAAACTACTGTAATACACAATAACGCTACAGTTACAAGAAACTATAAAAAACGCTTGCAATATACCGTTATATCACAATAAATAACCTCTTACTCTTCTATTTATTAGCTTAATGTAATGTAAGCTACTTATAGGTGCAAATTATTCTAAAAAGAGGATTTTACACTTCAATTTGTAGGAAAACAGCTGTATATCACCGATAAATAGCTAAGATCATTGAAAACACTACATTTTATGGGTTTATAGCAATATGATAAGTAAAACTACTTGTATATATACAAAAACGCTACAGTTTACAAGAAACTATGAAAAACGCTTGCAATATACCATTATATCACAATAAATAACCTCTTACTATTCTATTTAATAGCTTAATGTAATGTAAGCTACTTATAGGTGCAAATTATTCTAAAAAGAGGATTTTATACTTCAATTTGTAGGAAAACAGCTATATATCACTGATAACTAGCTAAAATCATTGAAATTATTACATTTTATGGGTTTATAGCAATATAATAAGTAAAATTACTTGTATATATACAATAACGCTACAGTTTAGAAGAAACTATGAAAAACGCCTGCAATATATCGTTATATCACAATAAATAACCTATTACTCTTCTTTTTAATAGCTTAATGTAATGTAAGCTACTAATAGGTGCAAATTGTTCTAAAAAGAGGATTTTATACGTCAATTTGTAGGAAAATAGCTATATATCACCGATAAATAGCTAAGATCATTGAAAACACTACATTTTATGGGTTTATAGCAATATGATAAGTAAAACTACTTGTATATATACAAAAACGCTACAGTTTACAAGAAACTATGAAAAACGCTTGCAATATAACATTATATCACAATAAATAACCTCTTACTCTTCTATTTAATAGCTTAATGTAATGTAAGCTACTTATAGGTGCAAATTATTCTAAAAAGAGGATTTTATACTTCAATTTGTAGGAAAATAGCTATATATCACTGATAACTAGCTAAAATCATTGAAATTATTACATTTTATGGGTTTATAGCAATATAATAAGTAAAAATACTTGTATATATACAATAACGCTACAGTTTAGAAGAAACTATGAAAAACGCCTGCAATATACCGTTATATCACAATAAATAACCTCTTACTCTTCTTTTTAATAGCTTAATGTAATGTAAGCTACTAATAGGTGCAAATTGTTCTAAAAAGAGGATTTTATACGTCAATTTGTAGGAAAATAGCTATATATCACCGATAAATAGCTAATATCATTGAAAACACTACATTTCATGGGTTTATAGCTATATGATAAGTAAAACTACTTGTATATATACAATAACGCTACAGTTTACAAGAAACTATGAAAAACGCTTGCAATATACCGTTATATCACAATAAATACCCTCTTACTCTTCTATTTATTAGCTTAATGTAATGTAAGCTACTTATAGGTCCAAATTATTCTAAAAAAAAGGATTGTATACTTCAATTTGTAGGAATACAGCTATATATCACCAATATCTAGCTAAAACCATTGAAAAGAACACATTTTGTGGGTATAAAGCATTATCATAAGGTATATTCCTTCTATTAATGATATAACACTACAATTAAGAAGAAACTATGAAAAACACGTATAATATACAATTGTATCACAATATAGAGTCTCAAACTCCTATTATAAGCTTACAGCAGTTTAAAATAGCAATTTCTAACGAAAACAACTATAATTCCACATTTTGAATTTCTCTATCTAATCTCTATCTCTATTTCTTCTAAAAGGGCTGAATAATGTCAATTTTCGACATTTTTTAGCCCTTCAAAAATACATTAAAACACTTGAAAAAACGTTGTTTTTAAGATTAAAATTGATACCTAAATTACATGAAAAATTCATATTTTTAGCTCATAACATTGTAAAATATAGTTGTGTAAAAGTGCTGAATAATGTAAAATTTCGACATTATTTAGTATTTTAAAAATACATTAAAATTCTTGAAAAAACATTGTTTTCATGATTAAAATTGATATCTAAATTTCATGACAAATACATATTTTTTGCTATTAATTTTGTAAAATATAGTTGTAGCAAATATAAAAAGCTACTTAGCTACAGATATAAAGAAATATACTTCAATTTGTAGAAAAAAACCACTCTTCACTGATAACTAGCTAAAATCATTGAAAACACTACATTTTATGGGTTTATAGCAATATGATAAGTAAAACTACTTGTATATATACAATAACGCTACAGTTTACAAGAAACTATGAAAAACGCTTGCAATATACCGTTATATCACAATAAATAACCTCTTACTCTTCTATTTAATAGCTTAATGTAATGTAAGCTACTTATAGGTGCATATTATTCTAAAAAGAGGATTTTGTACTACAATTTGTAGGAAAACAGCTATATATCACTGATAACTAGCTAAAATCATTGAAAACACTACATTTTATGGGTTTATAGCAATATAATAAGTAAAAACTACCTGGGATATATACAATAACGCTACAGTTTAGAAGAAACTATGAAAAACGCTTGCAATATACCGTTATATCACAATAAATAACCTCTTACTCTTCTATTTATTAGCTTAATGTAATGTAAGCTACTTATAGGTGCAAATTATTCTAAAAAGAGGACTTTACACTTCAATTTGTAGGAAAACAGCTGTATATCACCGATAAATAGCTAAGATCATTGAAAACACTACATTTTATGGGTTTATAGCAATATGATAAGTAAAACTACTTGTATATATACAAAAACGCTACAGTTTACAAGAAACTATGAAAAACGCTTGCAATATACCATTATATCACAATAAATAACCTCTTACTCTTCTATTTAATAGCTTAATGTAATGTAAGCTACTTATAGGTGCAAATTATTCTAAAAAGAGGATTTTATACTTCAATTTGTAGGAAAACAGCTATATATCACTGATAACTAGCTAATATCATTGAAATTATACATTTTATGGGTTTATAGCAATATAATAAGTAAAACTACTTGTATATATACAATAACGCTACAGTTTAGAAGAACCTATGAAAAACGCCTGCAATATACCGTTATATCACAATAAATAACCTCTTACTCTTCTTTTTAATAGCTTAATGTAATGTAAGCTACTAATAGGTGCAAATTGTTCTAAAAAGAGGATTTTATACGTCAATTTGTAGGAAAATAGCTATATATCACAGATAAATAGCTAATATCATTGAAAACACTACATTTCATGGGTTTATAGCTATATGATAAGTAAAACTACTTGTATATATACAATAACGCTACAGTTTACAAGAAACTATGAAAAACGCTTGCAATATACCGTTATATCACAATAAATACCCTCTTACTCTTCTATTTATTAGCTTAATGTAATGTAAGCTACTTATAGGTCCAAATTATTCTAAAAAAAAGGATTGTATACTTCAATTTGTAGGAATACAGCTATATATCACCAATATCTAACTAAAACCATTGAAAAGAACACATTTTGTGGGTATAAAGCATTATCATAAGGTATATTCCTTCTATTAATGATATAACACTACAATTAAGAAGAAACTATGAAAAACACGTATAATATACAATTGTATCACAATATAGAGTCTCAAACTCCTATTATAAGCTTACAGCAGTTTAAAAATAGCAATTAACGAAAACAACTATAATTCCACATTTTTAATTTCTCTATCTAATCTCTATCTCTATTCTTCTAAAAGGGCTGAATAATGTCAATTTTCGACATTTTTTAGCCCTTCAAAAATACATTAAAACACTTGAAAAAACGTGTTTTTAAGAATAAAATTGATACATAAATTTCATGAAAAATACATATTTTAAGCTCATAGATGGTTTGAAATATAGTTGTGTTGACAAATGCTGAATAATGTCAAATTTCGACATTTTTTAGGCTTTCAAAAATACATTAAAAACACTTTGAAAAAAGTTGTTTTAAGATTAAAATTGATACCTAAATTTCATGAAAAATTCATATTTTTTAGCTCATAACATTTTAAAATATAGTTGTGTACAAGTGGCTGAATAATGTGAAATTTTCGACATTATTTAGCATTTTCAAAAATACATTAAAATGTCTTGAAAAAACATTGTTTTTAAAGATTAAAAGTTTGATATCTAAATTTCATGAAAATACATAGTTTTAGCTATTATTTTGTAAAATATAGTTTGTAATCAAATATAAAAATCTTATTTAGTACAGATATAAAGGAAATATACTTCAATTTGTAGAAAAACCACTCTTCACGATAACTGAGCTTAAAATCATTGAACAACACTAATTGTTATTGGTTTATAGCATATGATAAGTAAAACTACTTGATTATCAAATAACGCTACAGTTTACAAGAAACTATGAAAAACCTTGCAATATCCGTTTTGTATCCAATAAATAACCTCTTCTCTTCTTCTATTTAATAGCTTACAGTAATGTAGCTACTTAAATAGGTGCATATTAATTCATAAAAAGAGATTTTTGTACTTCAATTTGTAGGAAAAAAAAGCTATATACACTGCTAACTTAGCTAAAATCATGGGGGGGGGGGGGGGGGGGGGAACACTACATTTTATTAATGGGTTTTTAGCATATATAAGATAAAACTACCTGTATATATAACAATAACACACGTTTAGAAGAAACTATGAAAAACACTTGCAATATACCGTTATATCACATAAATAAATAACCTCTTACCCTTCTATTTATATCTTAATGTAATGTAAGGCTACCTTATAGGTGCAAATTATTCTAAAAGAGGATTTTATACTTCAATTTGTAAGGAAAACAGCTATATACACCGATAAATAGCATATCATGAAAAACCACCTAACATTTTATGTTTATAGCAATAATATGCATAAGTAAAACTACTTTATATAATACAATAACGGCTCAGTTTTAAAGAAACTATGAAAAATGCCACAATATACCGTTATATCACATTAAAAACCTCTTACTCTTCTATTTAATAGCTTAATGTAATGTAAGCTACTTATAGGTGCAGGCAAATTATTCTAAAAAAGAAGTATTTTAAACTTCAATTTGTAGGAAAACAGTCTGTTAATCACCCGCTAAATAGACTAAGATCATTGAAACCTACCTTTTATGGGTTTCTAGCATATAAGTAAAACTACCTTTAATATATACAATTAACGCTCACAGTTTAGAAGAAACTATGAAAAACGACGCCTGCAATATGACCGGTTATAATCACAAAATGACCTCTTACTCTTCTATTTAATATCTAATGTATGTAAGCCCTACTAATAGGAGGTTCAAATTGTTTTAAAAAGAGGTTTTATACTTAATTTGTAGGAAAATAGCTATATATCACCGATAAATAGCTAATATCATTGAAAACCCTACATTTTTGGTTTATAGCAATATGATTAGTAAACTACTTGTATATATACAATAACGCTACGTTTACAAGGAAACTATGAAAAAACGCTTGCATGATACCGTTATATCACATAGAATAACCCTTTACTCTTCTATTTGTTAGCTTAAAGAAATGTAAACTCCTTATAAAAGTGCAAATTATTCCTAAAAAAAAAGATTGTTTAACTTTCAATTTTAGAAAACAGCTATATATCACCGAAACTACTAAAATCCTTGAAAAGAAACACATTTTGTGGGTATAAAAGCTTACATTAGGTAAATTCTTTCTATTAATGAGATAACACTACAATTTAATAAGAGGAACTATGAAAAAACACGTATAATATACAATTGTATCACACTATAAGTCTCAAACTCCTATTATAAGCTTACAGTAGTTTAAAATGCAATTTCTAAACGAAACCTATAAGTCCACATTTTGAATTTCTGTATCAAAATAAAGAGCTGAATAATGTAATTTTCGACATTTTTGTAGCCCCTTCAAAATACATTAAAGACACTTGAAAAAAACAGTTTGTTTTTTTAAGATTAAATTTGACACTAAATTACATGAAAAATCATATTTTAGCTCATAATATTGTAAAATATAGTTGTGTACAAAGTGCTGAATCATTCAATTGACATTTTTTTTAGGCTTTCAAAAATATTTAAAACACTTGAAAAAAAACAATTGTTTTTAAGATTAAAATTGATACCTGAAATTTCATGAAAAATTCAGATTTTTAAAGCTCATAACATTTGGTAAAATATAGTTGTGTAAAAGGGCTGAATAAGTAAAATTCGACATTTATTAGCATTTCAAAAATAACATTAAAATTCTTGAAAAAACATGTTTTTCAAGATTAAGAATTGATATCGAATTTCATGAAAAATACATTTTAAAAAGTTTGTTTAGCTATCCTACAGTTTGTAAAATATGTTGTTAGCAAATATAAAAAGCTATTTTATCTACAGATGATAAAGAAATATACTTCAATTTGTAGAAAAACCCTCTTCACTGATAACTAGCTAAAATCATTGAAAACACACATTTTATGGTTTATAGGCATATGATATAAGTAAAACTACTGTATATATACAATAAAACTCTACAGTTTACAAGAAACTATGAAAAACGCTTGCAATTTACCGTGTTGTATCACAATAATAACCTCCTTACCTCTTCTATTAATTCTAATGTAAATGTAAGCTACTTATAGGTGCATATTATTCTAAAAAGAGGATTTTTTACTTCAATTTGTAGGAAAACAGCTATATATCACTGATTAAACTAGCTAAACAATCATGAAAACACGTACATTTTATGGGTTTTATAGCAATATAATAAGTAAAACTACCTGTATATATAACAATAACGCTAGCAGTTTTAGAAGAACCTATAAAAAAACGCTTGCAAATATACCGTTATATCACAATGAAATACCTCTACTCTTCTATTTATTAGTCTTAATGTAATGTAACTACTTATAGGTGCAAATTATTCTAAAAAAGAGGATTTTACACGTTGTCAATTTTGTAGGAAAACAGCTGTATAGCACCGATAAATAGCTAAGATCATTGAAAACACTACATTTTATGGTGGTTTATCAGGCAATATGATAAGTAAAACTACTTGTAATATATAACATAACGCTACAGTTTGAAGAAACTATGAAAACGCCTGCAATATACCGTTCTATCACAATAAATGACCTCTTACTCTTCTATTTTTAAATATCTTAATGTAATGTATGCTACTAATAGTTGCAAATTGTTCTAAAAAGAGGATTTTATACTTCAATTTGTAGGAAAATAGCTATATATCACCGATAAATAGCTAATATTCATTGAAAACCTACATTTATTGCTTATATGCATATGATTAGTAAAACTACTTGTAATAATACACTAACGCTAATCAGTTTACAAGAAACTAATGAAAAAACGCTTGCAATATACCGTTATATCACAATAAATACCCTCTGACTCTTCTTTTATTAGCTTAATGTAATGTAAGCTACTACATAGGTTCCAAATTAATTCTAAAAAAGGATTGTATACATCAATTTGTAAGAAACAGCTATATATCACTGATAACTAGCTAAAATATTGAAAACATCTACAATTTTATGGGTGTTATAGCAATATAATAAGTGTAAAACTACTTGTATATATACAATAACGCTACAGTTTAGAGAAACTATGAAAAACACGCTTGCAATATACCGTTTATAATCACAATAAATAACCTCTTAGTCTTCTATATATAGCTTAATGTAATGTAAGCTACTTATAGAGTGCAATATATGTCTAAAAAGCCGCCTTTTATACTTCAATTCTGAGTGAAAACCAGCTTTATATCCCCGTTGATCAATAGCTAATCATCCATTGAAAACACTACATTTTTAAGGTTTTATAGCAATAGTATAAGTTAAAAAACTACCTGTCATTATAACACAATAAAACGCTACAGTTTTATACAAGAAACTATGAAAACGCTTGCAATATACCGTTATTCACAATAACTAACCTCTTACTCTTCTATTTATTAGCTTAATTGTAATGTAAGCTATTTAATAGTTGCAAGCTGATTCTATTAAAAGACGGATTTTATATCTTCAATTGTGGAAAACGCTTATTCACGGATAACTAGCTAAATATCATTGAAAACACTACATTTTTATGGGTTAATAGCAATATGGTAAGTAAACTACTTTATATATACAAAAAAAACGCTACATGTTACAAGAAACTATGAAAAACGCTTTGCAATATACCATTATATCACAATAACTAACCTCTTAATCTTCTAGTTAATAGCTTAATGTAATGTAACTCTTATATGGGGGTTTTGCAATTTATTCTAAAAAGACAGGGATTTTATACTTCAATTGAAGGAAAACGCTATATATCACTGATACCTAGCTAAAATCATTAGAAATTAATTACATTTTTGGGTTTTTATAGCAATATAATAAGTAAAACACTTGTGATATATACAATAACGACTACAGTTAGAAGAAACTATGAAAAACGCCTGCAGATATACCGTTATATTCACAATAATAACCTCTACTCTTCTTTTTAATAGCTTAATGGTAATGTAAGCTACTAATAGGTTGGGGCAAAATTTGGTTCTAAAAGAGGATTTTAATACGTCAATTTGTAGGAAAATAGCTTATAATATCACCGATAAATAGCTATATTCATTGAAAACACTACATTTCATGGGTTTATAGCTATATGATAAGTAAAACTACTTGTATATATAACAATAACGCTACAGTTTACAAGAACCTATGAAAAACGCTTTGGCAATTACCGTTATATATCACAATAAATACCCTATTACTCTCTATTTATTAGCTTTAATGTGTAATGTAAGCTACTTATTAGGTCCAAATTATTCTAAAAAAAAGGATTTGTATACATCAATTTGGTAGGAAGACAGCTATATATCACCAATATCTAGCTAAAACCATTGAAAAGAACATAGTCATTTTGGTGGGTATAAAAGCAGTATCATAAGGTATATTCCTTCTATTTACTGATATAACACTACAGTAAGAGAAGAACTGTGAAAAACACGTATAATATACAAATTGTATCACAATATAGAGTCTCAAACTCCTATTTCTAAAGCTTACGATATGTGCAGTTTAAAATAGCAATTTCTAACGAAAAACAACTATAATTTCCACATTTTTTAATTTCTCTAAGTCTAATCTCTATCTCTATTTCCTTCTACAGGGCTTGAATAATGTCACTTTTCGACATTTTTTTAGCCCTTCAAAATCATTAAAACACTTGAAAAAAACTTTGTTTTTAAGAATACGATTTGGGGGGGGGGGGATAAATAATTACATGAAAAATATATATTTCAAGCTCAAAATTTGTAAAATATAGGTTGTGTACAAAAGTGCGATAATGTCAAATTTCACATTTTTCAGGGCTTTCAAGAAATACATTAAAATCACTTGAAAAAACGTTGTTTTTTAAGTTTAAAATTGATAGCATAAATTATTTATGAAAAATACATAGTTTTAGCTATTTAATTTTGTAAACATATAGTTGCAGCAAATAATAAAAAAACGCTATTTAGCTACAGATATAAAGAAATTATACTTCAATTTGTAGAAAAACACGTCTTCACTGATAACTAGCTAAAATCATTGAAAACACGACATTTTTTGGGTTATAAGCAATATGATAAGTAAAAGTACTTGTATATATATACATTTTGATACGGCTACAGTTTTACAAGCAACTATGAAAAAAACGCTTGCAAGTATACCGTTATATCACAATAATTAACCTCTTACGTTCTTTTAAAGCTTAATGTAAAGTAGCTACTATAGGTGCAAATTATGCTAAAAAGAGGATTTTATACATCAATTTCTAGGAAAACCGCTATATATCACTGATAACACTAAAATCATTGAAAACCTACAGTTTTATGGTTTATAGCAATATAATAAGTAAAAACTACTTGTAAATATTATACAATATCTGCTACAGTTTACAAGAAACTAGTGAAAAACGCTTGCAAATATACCGTTATATCACAATAATACCTTCTTACTCTTCTTTACTAGCTTAATGTAATGTAACTACTTATAGGTGCACATTATTCTAAAAAAGAGGATTTATACTTCAATTTGTTAGGAACACAGCTATATATCACCGATAAATAGCTAATATCATTGAAAAACACTACATTTTTATGGGGGTTTATAGCAATAAGATAAGTAAAACTCTTTGTATATATCAATAACGCAACAGTTTTACAAGAAACTATGAAAAAAACGCTTGCCAATATACCGTTATAATTACAATAAAATAACCTCTTACTCTTCTATTATTAGCTACTGTATGTAAGCTACTTATAGGTCAAAATTATTCTAAAAAAAGGATTGTAATAATTCAATTTGTAGAAAACATCATCTTTTAAAATTCCAACCCCCCCCCCGGGGGAAAAAAATTTTTTTTTTTAACTTAGCTAAAAATCATTGAAAAGAACACATTTTGCGGGTATAAAGCATTATCATAAGGTAAATTCTCTATTAATGATATAACATACATTAAGAAGAAATTATGAAAAACCCGTAATAATTATACAATTGTATCACAATATAGAGTCCTCAAACTCCTATTATGAAGATTACATAGTTCAAAATAGCAATTTCTATCTCAAACCAACTATAAATCCCACATTTTGAATTTCTCTATCTAAAAGGGGCTGAATAATGTCAATTTTCGACATTTTTAGCCCTTCAAAAATACATTAAAACACTTAAAAACGTGTGTTTTAAATTAAAATGATCACATAAATCTCCTGAAAAAATACATATTTTAAGCTCATAATATTGTAAACATAATAGTGTAAAAGTGCTGATCATGTCAAATTTTGACCTTATTTAGCAGTTCAAAATCCATTAAAATAACTTGAAAACACATTGTTATTATATTAAAATTGATATCTAATTTCATGAAAAATACATATTTTTAGCTATTATGTTTTGTAAAATATAGTTGTATCATATATAAAAAGCTATTAGCTACAGATATAAAGAAAATATACTTCAATTTGTAGAAAAAACACTCTTCAACTGATAACTAGCTAAATCTTTAAAACACTACATTTTTTGGTTTATAGCAATATGATAGTAAACTACTTGTATATATACAATAATGCCTACAGTTGTTACAAGAAACTAGATAAAACACGCTTGCAATATACGCGTTATATCACAATAAATAACCTCTTACTCTTCTATTGTAGCTTAATGTAATGTAAGCTACTTATAGGATGCACATTATTCTAAAAAGAGGATTTTGTATACTTCATTTGTAGGAAAAAGGCTATATATCACTGATAACTAGCTAAATCATTGAAAACACTACATTTTATGGCTTTATAGCAATTATAATAAAGTAAAACTACCTGTTATATATACATATACGCTACGTTTAGAAGAAACTAGAAAAACGCGTGCAATATACCGTTAATATCAAACAATAAATAACCTCTGACTCTTCTATTTAATAGCTTAATGTTATGTAAGCTATAGGTGCATATTATTTCAAAAAAGAGGATTTCCATACTTCAATTTGTAGAAACAGCTATATATCACTGATAACTACGCTTACAATCATTGAAACACTACATTTTATGGGTTTTACACCAATATAATAAGTATCACTACTTGTATATTAACAATAACGCTACAGTTTGACAGAAACTATGAAAACGTTGAATATACCGTTATAGTCACAAATAAATTAACCTCTTACTCTTCTATTTGTTTAGCTTAATGAAATGTAAGCTACTTATAATGCAATTATTCTAAAAAAAGGATTGTTTTACTTGTGCAATTTGTAGGAAAACAGCTATGATATCACCGATAAACTAGCTAAAATCATTTGAAAAGAACACATTTTGTGGGTATAAAGCATTAGCATTAGGGTAAATTTCCTTCTATAATTATATGCATACAATTTAATAGAAACTTGAAAACACCAGTATAATATACAATTGTAATCACAATATAGAGGTCTCAAACTCCTATTTAAGCTTACAGGTAGTTTAAATAGCAATTTCTTAACGAAAACAACTATAATTCACATTTTTGAACTTCTCTCTCTATCAAAAAAGAGCTGATAATGTCAATTTTTTCGACATTTTTTTAGCCCTTCAAAAATAAATTAAAACACTTGAAAACGTTGTTTTTTAGGAATAAATTGATACATAAATTACATGAATAGTACATATTTTAGCTCATATACGGTAAAATATAGTGGGTGTAAAAAGTGGCTGAATAATGTCAAATTTCGACATTTTTTAGGCTTTCAAAAATACATTAAAACACTTGAAAAACGTTGATTTTAAGATTAAAATTGATACCTAAATTTCATAGAAAAATTCATATTTTTAGCTCATAACATTGTAAAAATATAGTTGTGTAAAAGTGCTGAATAATGTAAAATTTCGACATTTATTTTAGCATTTTCAAAAAAAAATTAAAATTCTTGAAAAAACATTGTTTTTAAGATTAAAATTGATATCTAAATTTCATGAAATATACATATTTTTAGCTATTAATTTAGTAAAATATAGTTGTAGCAAATATAAAAAGCTATTTAGCTACAGATATAAAGAAATATACTTCAATTTGTAGAAAAAACCCACTCTTCACTGATAAATAGCTAAAATCATTGAAAACACTACATTTTATGGGTTTATAGCAATATGATAAGTAAAACTACTTGTATATATACAATAACGCTACAGTTTACAAGAAACTATGAAAAACGCTTGCAATATACCGTTGTATCACAATAAATAACCTCTTACTCTTCTATTTAATAGCTTAATGTAATGTAAGCTACTTACAGGTGCATATTATTCTAAAAAGAGGATTTTGTACTTCAATTTGTAGGAAAACAGCTATATATCACTGATAACTAGCTAAAATCATTGAAAACACTACATTTTATGGGTTTATAGGAATATAATAAGTAAAACTACCTGTATATATACAATAACGCTACAGTTTAGAAGAAACTATAAAAAACGCTTGCAATATACCGTTATATCACAATAAATAACCTCTTACTCTTCTATTTATTAGCTTAATGTAATATAAGCTACTTATAGGTGCAAATTATTCTAAAAAGAGGATTTTACACTTCAATTTGTAGGAAAACAGCTGTATATCACCGATAAATAGCTAAGATCATTGAAAACACTACATTTTATGGGTTCATAGCAATATGATAAGTAAAACTACTTGTATATATACAATAACGCTACAGTTTAGAAGAAACTATGAAAAACGCCTGCAATATACCGTTATATCACAATAAATAACCTCCTACTCTTCTATTTAATAGCTTAATGTAATGTAAGCTACTAATAGGTGCAAATTGTTCTAAAAAGAGGATTTTATACTTCAATTTGTAGGAAAATAGCTATATATCACCGATAAATAGCTAATATCATTGAAAACACTACATTTTATGGGTTTATAGCAATATGATTAGTAAAACTACTTGTATATATACAATAACGCTACAGTTTACAAGAAACTATGAAAAACGCTGGCAATATACCGTTATATCACAATAAATACCCTCTTACTCTTCTATTTATTACCTTAATGTAATGTAAGCTACTTATAGGTCCAAATTATTCTAAAAAAAGGATTGTATACTTCAATTTGTAGGAAAACAGCTATATATCACTGATAACTAGCTAAAATAATTGAAAACACTACATTTTATGGGTTTATAGCAATATAATAAGTAAAACTACTTGTATATATACAATAACGCTACAGTTTAGAAGAAACTATGAAAAACGCTTGCAATATACCGTTATATCACAATAAATAACCTCTTACTCCTCTATTTATTAGCTTAATGTAATGTAAGCTACTTATAGGTGCAAATTATTCTAAAAAGAGCCTTTTATACTTCAATTTGTAGGAAAACAGCTTTATATCACCGATAAATAGCTAATATCATTGAAAACACTACATTTTAAGGTTTATAGCAATATGATAAGTAAAACTACTTGTATATACACATAACGCTACAGTTTACAAGAAACTATGAAAAACGCTTGCAATATACCGTTATATCACAATAAATAACCTCTTACTCTTCTATTATTAGCTTAATGAAATGTAGCTTTTTATAGGAAAAACTATTCTAAAAGAGG
>JACEEZ010021884.1:0-35608 GCA_016584305.1 Chionoecetes opilio | reverse complement strand
AGTCAGTATCAATTTTTGCTTTCATTCGATTCCGGGTACAAAATTTGGAGTCACGTGAATGGTTGATTTTGTTACAATTAAACTTTCAGCTAGAGTCCGGGTAATGGCCGGCAACTCGGCCCGCTGGCCAGACCGCCCGCTGGCAGACCCGGGGCCCGCAGAGTCCGAACCATGGCCCGTCACCCTGCTTGATATTTATAACAATCGGCCCGCAAAAGCCTACCCAAAAAATAGTAATCGGACCTCGCGACTGATCGCGGGGTAGCGGGGGCCCAAATTTGCAGACTGAGATTTTGACCCATAATAAAGCACCACGGAAATCGCCAGGGAGAAAATGACTACATGGCAAAAACGCGATCATGTCGAGATGCGCGGACGTGGGACTGGCCACTATCGTGGCATCTGGCAACTCTGCATTACACGTGACGTCCCATGAGCAGTCTTCCCTCACCATCAAGGGTCACGCCAGCGGTCATCTCCGTAGGAGTTCGTATTTGAGAAGAGATATGCATCAAACTTTCTTAGCCCTGAAATGTACTTTTATCATTAGGGAATGTGGATAATATAAGTGCATTTCTTGCTGCTAACCCCCCCCCCTCTCTCTCCCCTCTCTTTTCTTCTCTCTCTCTCTTCTCTCTCTCTCTCTCTCTCTCTCTCCTTTTACCCTCTCCTCCTCCTCTCTCTTCTCCCCTCTCTCTCTCTCTCCTCTCTCTCTCTCTCTCTCTCTCTCCCCTCTCTCTCTCTCCTTTTCCTCTGTCTCTCTCCCTCTTTTTTTTTTTTTAATTTTTTTTATTTAAAACATACATATACATAAGCCCAAAGTGCACTGTCGTGTGCTACCTATCTTAAGGGCAATATACACATACATATAAGGGACCTAAAACTAAAACTAAAAATTATATACATATATGCATCATTAAAGTGTTGTTGAGGAAATGTTGCTGTCACTAGTGTCCACAGTTATCACTAGCCTCAGAGGGTGGGCTTCGACAGTCTCCACCGATTGGCCGCCAACTTTACACTTTGTGTGTTCATCTCCTGGATGTGAGGGACCCCGGCCGTAAAAATGTTCCACATCCTGGAGACGCGGCCCAAAAAGGGTTTGCGTTGGTGCTGGCTGGCACGGGAACGCGGCACCTCCACTGCATCACCACTGGTAAGCACCGTTTCTCGTGCTTCGCGTGGCGATTCTTGGAGGCTGTCGAAACCCCATCCAGGTGTAGCACTCCCTGCACCTGTGCCTTGTGAATACCACAAGCGCCGCGACGTCCCTGTGATGTTCCAGTGAGTCGAGAGACTCACCGGCTCGATTTGGGCGGTGGTCTGGGGGGTCTGGGGGGTCTGCAGCATCCACCAGTCGCAGGGCTCGACGCTGGATGCTGTCCAGCCTCCTAGTGTGCGAGGCTGCACACGACATCCAGAGAGGGCGGCGTACTCTAAGTAAGGCTGTATCTGGGCCTTGTAGAGCAAGAGCTTCCCTCCCCTGTCGAGGAAGCTGGCTACCCTTCGCAGGGCAGAGACCCTGTGAGAGGCCTTTTTTGCAATGTGTTTGATGTGGCCGTCAAAACCTTAGCTCTCGGTCCACCTCTACTCCCAGAAACTTGAGGGCTTCTGGAGGGGGAGGGGAAAACGCCCCAAAACCCGCAGCCTCCCTTCCACGCTGGCCCGGCAGCGGGGGACCAAGAAACCACCATTGCCGTGTTTTTCTCCGGAGCAAAGGTCACCTGCCAACGTGTACCCCACTCCTGTATAACACTCAGCTGCTGATTGACCTCATCAGCAGCACGCCCACTGTCATGTCGCGGATAGGAGCAGGAGAGAGTACAGTCATCAGCGTAAGCCGAGACTGCTGGCAGCTGCTGGAGAAGATCGTCCACGTAGATGTTTCCACAGGACTGGCCCCAGCACAGAGCCCTGTGGGGACTGATGCTTTCCCCTGGCAGGGACTCAAAAGGCCTGCCCGTTAACGGCGACCTGGAGGGTTTCTTCCCTGCAGGTAGTTCCCCAGGAGCAGCAGGAGGTCACCCTGGGTGCCTTTTTGCTCGGAGTTTTTCGAGAAGGCTTCCGTGGCCACACCCTGTCAAAGGCAACCCGCTATGTCAAGGTGCCACCACGACAGTGTCCTGGCCGTCATCCAGGGCGTCCTGCCAGTTTTGGGTAAGGGCATCAGCAGGTCAGAGGTGGACCGTCCAGGTCTGAAACCCAAACTGTTGGTCCGAGGGAGGTAGTTTTTCGCTGAGGTGGGCGACAGATTACCTCTGCCACGATCCTCTGCAAACACTTTCCCCACCACAGACAGCAAGGAGATGGGCCTTTAGTTTTTGGGGTCAGATCTGAACCTCCTCTTGTGAAAAGGAACCACTCGAGCCTCCTTCCACGCTGAAGGCCAGATGTTTTCCTGCAGGCAGGCAGTGAAGACTGTGGTGAAGGGACAGACAGCTCCCGGCGCACTTTTTTAACAAATGCAGGCTGACGTCATCAGGGCCAGTGGCTTTTTGGTGTCGAGCCCTCGCAGGATGTCCTCGACCTGCGCCTGCGTCACCTCCGCCTGTGGGACGTCCTCTTCACACTGCTGCTCCCCGACGAGGCGGGGGCTGCCGGGGGGCCTCCCCCTTCATCTTTGCAGAGAAGAGATTAGCCACAGCTGAGCCCTTTTCCTTGCTGCTGACAGCCGCTTTTCCGTCCTGCTTGGTGAGGGGAGGAATGAAACTTGGCGGCTGATTCCCTGTTTTTCTTAACCCGGGACCACCAAGTCTTGTTTCCCACGCTCTCGCTCTCTCTCTCCTCTCCCCTCTCTTCTCTCTTTTCTCTCTCTCTCTTCTCTCCCCTCTCTCCCCTCTCTCCCCCTCTTCCTCTCTCTCTCTCTCTTCTCTCTTTTCCTCTCTCTCTCTCCTCTCTCCCTTTCCCCTCTCTCTCTTCCTCTCTATCTCTCTCTCTCTCTCCTCTCCTTTTCTCTCTTTTTCATTTTACCCACTTCACTTAGCCTCCAAGCTCACAACACAATTCACGCTCACTAGTTACTCGTATTGGTAGGTCCTTCCCGCCCGCCCGCCCAAATCAGACAATGGCTTACTGAGCCTTACTCAAACACATGCGCGCACACTCAAACACGCCCATTCAAACACACGCACGCCCACGCCCAACGCAGGGGCGTAACACTATGTTTGTCACAAAATACTGTGTGGACGTATCAAAAACTGAACATAAAATACTGTATCGTAATTTTAATTATTGTATGCATTTTTTTTTACTATGTAACAGTCTTGCATGTATTCGTGTCTACCATGTGGATCCTTTTTTCGCACTGTGTGCTTATTCTTTATTTTTCTTTATTTTTAGCCAATCATCACGTCTGCAATTGTTAAGAAGAGGAAAGTGGACCTCGAGTGTCGGGCCTTCAACCCTGAGTGGGAGAAGTACTTTTTCACTGAACGCTTTGGACAGGCCCAGTGCCTCATTTGCTTGAAGACTGTGGCTGTCCTCAAAGAGTATAATATGCGCCGCCACTGGGAGACACAGCACCAAGCATCGTGCTTTGCATCGATGACTGCTGCCGAGAGGAAGGAGGCCATTGTCAAACTGTCAGGCAACCTGCAGAAAAGCACTTCACTCTTCCGTAAGCAGACTACTGAGGCTGACAAAGTGACGCGCGCCAGCTATGAGGTTTCCCGCCTCCTTGCTCGCCGGATGAAGCCATTCACAGACGGGGACTTTATCAAGGAGTGCATTATGGTTGTGATAGATTCCCTCTGTCCTGAAAAGCGTTCTGCCTTTGAAAGTGTGAGCCTTTCACCCCGCACTGTTTGTCGTAGCATTGAGGAGATGTCAGACAGCGTGAACGACTCGCTTAAGACCTGTTGCTCAAATTTCGATGCCTTCTCTCTCGCTCTTGATGAGAGCACAGACATGAAGGACACAGCCCAGCTGGCGATTTTCATTCGTGGAGTCACTGCTGCCCTTCAGGTTTATGAGGAGTTTCTCCAGCTTTTTCCATTGAAACGGCACCACCACTGGGCAAGACATCTTCGACGCCGTGCTTCAGTGTGTGAAGCAACACTCCCTCGAACTGTCCCGTCTCGTGTGCGTGCCGACCGACGGTGCCCCAGCAATGACTGGAAAGAAGAAGGGTGCCGCCTCACTGCTAGTGCGTCACTGTGAGGCCACCGGACACACCCAGCCCATCCACAAGGTGCACTGCATCATCCACCAAGAGTCCCAGTGCTCAAAGTCTGCCAACCTTACTGATGTCATGTCTGTAGTCGTGAAGGTTGTCAACTCCATCCTCTCCCGCAGCCTTAACCACCGCCAGTTCCAGGCACTAACGGACGTAGTCAACGCACACTATGGTGACCTGCTTTACTTCTGTCAGGTCCGCTGATTGAGTCATGGAGCCATGCTGTCCCGCGTGTGCGACCTTCAGCAGGAGATCGCCACCTTCCTCCGTCAAAAGAACCTCCCCGGTGCTGATCATTTTTCCAACCCGCAATGGATTGCTCGTCTGGCCCTGCTCACAGATATCAGTACGCACCTAAATGACCTCAATGTGAAGCTGCAAGGCAAAAACATTCTAGTCATAGACATGTATTCGCACATCACCGCCTTCGAGGTAAAGCTGCGCTTGTGGGAGGCTCAACTGGCTGCTGGTCAGTTTATGCATTTTCCTCGTATTGCGGCTTGTGCACCTGATGACGTGGACCTGAACACTTGTGTTGGTGTTGTCACCTCTTTGCGGGAGGAATTTGCCTCCTGTTTCACAGGTGTCAGGCCGCTGGCTCCGGGCTTCAAGCTGTTCACCTCCCCCTTTGACTTCCCTATGGACGAAGCCCCTGCCCCCCTGCAGATGGAGTTGGTGGAGCTTCAGTGTAATGACGAACTGAAGGCAAAGTACCGTACCGTTTCTCCACTGTCCTTCTTCCGTGACCTCGTCCTCCCTTCTAACAAATTTTCAAATTACATTGAGCATGTAAAACGCATCGTTGCCATGTTTGGCAGCACTTACTGTTGTGAACAACTCTTTTCAAAAATGAAATATACAAAGTCTCGCATTCGCTCCCAGCTGAGTGACCGCCACCTCAATGACATTCCGCTCTTGTCTACCTCATCAATCGATCCAGATATTGAATCACTTCTCCATGGCAAACAGCACCAAGCATCCCACTAATTTGCATGTCTCTTGATAAAACTGTTTTCTGCAGTCACTGATTTGCATGTTTTTCAATAAATTTCTAGTAATCTAGTCACTGGTTTGCCTGCTTTTCTACAATTTTTTTGTATATTGTCACAAACTGTTTTCTGCAGTCACTGATTTGCATGTATTTCAATAAATTTCTTGTAATCTAGTCACTGGTTTGCCTGCTTTTCTATATTTTTTTGTATATTGTTACAAACAGTTTTCTGCAGTCAATGATTTGCATGTTTTTCAATAAATTTCTTGTAATCTAGTTACTGGTTTGCCTGCTTTTCTTTAAAATTTTGTACACTGTCACTTTTGGTTTCTCTTTGGCACTCCGGCCCGCAGGCTACTCCTAGAAGCTTTCTCTGACCCTTGCACTGAAAAGGTTGCCGACCCCTGGTAGTGATGTTGGAAGCTTACACGGTGCACCAGATTCTTCTTGAAAATTGTCTGATTCGTATATATTTCACAGTAATATTATCGTGTTGATGGTTTACGGTCTTTTTGCCCACAGTCCCACAAGTCATTTCACCCAAATCTAGAGTTTGTTCGGCCACACTTAAGTTGGTTCGCCCACAAGTATTATTCAATTTATTCAATGCACAAATCATGTAGTAATAACTATATTAAAACCTAATAAAAACATAGGAACATTAAAACTGGAGAAAAATCTTGTCATAATTCTAATTATAAAAAATATACAGTGAGCAATTACAACTTAAGAAAAACATAAAAACATTGAAGAAAAAAAAATCATGTCATCATTTTAATTGTGAAAGAAAAACTGAGCAAAATTCATGGAATTAAAATAGTTAGCTGCTTACTGGTCATAAGATATGAACAAGCTTTCAAAAATTGGAATGAGGATCTCTCACCCCGTATGTATTCATCCTAAGACCGAACCATTTACTTTGCTCTTCTTTATAACGTCCCGTTGGATCCTTGTGAGTTTTACTGACACCAGAATTCTGAATATTTTTTTAGCCTGTTGATGCCAACTGCGAGTAGGCGAAACGTTGCACAATAAAGGAGTGAAAGTGAAAAAAAAAGCAAGGGTCAAATTCTAGAGTCCTTTCCCGCCTTATTAGTGTTTTTTTCTTCCTCCAGACTTTCACAGATCCCTTCAGATACCTCTAAAACGTAATCATAAAGTGGGGAGAGATGAACCCTCCAACCCCGCCTGGACCCCCAAAATAATATTACTAACCATAGAACCACTATATCTCTGGACTGCTCACGCGACAATGTTTTGAAATTGCCAGGCTGCATAGCTGCCCGCGGCCCGCCCGACAAAGAAATATAGTGGTCTATGGACTATCATATAGACTGGTTTATCAGTATATATGATATACTGTAATCTTCGTAAATGTTTGTTCTATAATATTATCAAATAAAAACAGTAAAACACGCTAAAGAAATGCCATTACGAGACTGAAGAAATATGCATGAACATTCACTTCTCAATTCTCCGCCATTTAAAACTTTGCGAGTCAACTTTTATCATGAAGGGTATCAATATAAGCGCAATTTTATTAGCTTTCCATTGATATATTTCGTTTTCTGATAAATGAATTAGAACCATGCATAAATTAGCGTAAATAAATAAATAAAATCATCAATCGGGTAGTTTTCCCGTTGACGATGTTATTTATTTACTTATATATTTCGTTTTCTGATAAATGAATAGACTCCCTTACTGAGCTCGATCTGTCATCTGGTGGCGTCTGGGAACTACACGCGGAGCTACAGGCTTGCGCGGATGATCTTTACGCCAGAATCCGTTCATCGAGATTTACCGCGCAGATTTAAAGTTGTTCCCAAGCTATAAAAAAATGCAGAAGGCATGAATCGTATGTCTGACAGCGACGTACATCATCTTGCAAACTCACCGGTGTGTGGGAGGGAGGGTTTCCCTCCCTCTCCTCCCTCCATAGCGGTTGACAGTTTGCATGATTTTGAACTTATAGCCTGCAGCGTTCACCTACATCCCGTGTTTTTGCCTGTTTTTGCTGGATTACATAATGGGTGGAAAACATACGGTTGGCACAACGATTCAAGCAATCATTGATCTTTACAAGGCTGGGATCAATAATAAGGAAATTTGCAAGCTTAAAGGACTAAAGCTTAGAACAGTGCAAAATTAGATCCGCCGATTAAGGCTGGCGGAGAGGTGAATCTCCCGCTCCCCAAAAAAATAACCTGGGAAACAAAAAAAAAAACGTGTAATAGAACCAGGAGCGTGTTAAGGCGACAGCTTGATGCCAATCCTAGCCTTCCAGCCAGAAAACTGAAGGAGGAAAATCATACTCTTCTTGGTAATGTGTCGCTTCGTACTGTACAGGAAACTTTGAAACGTGACCTTGGGTACAGGTGTTACCGGGCGCGGAATAAGCCACTGATAAATGACCGCCAAAGGAAGAAAAGGCTTCACTTTGCAAAGAAATACAGAGATTGGCCTCTCGACAAGTGGCGGGCTGTGCTGTGGAGTGACGAAAGCACATTTTGTGTGAGTGGAGGAGGACCAGCAAAAGTGTACCGTCGCCCCGGGTCAGACCCCACCGAGCCGCGCTACACACGAAAGACCACAAAACACCCTCCCAATTTAATGGTTTGGGGTTGCTTTACTTTTCATGGTATTGGGAGCTTAGTTATTTTCCCAAAGAACACAACAGTTAACAAAGTGGTGTATTTTGATCTTTTAAATGACCACCTGGAGGCCTGCTTTAAAAAGACACAGGCACAGATTTTCCAACAGGATGGAGCATCCTGCCACACAGCTCGAGATGTGATACAGTGGCTTGATGACTGCAAGATTGGGAGAATAGATGACTGGCCAGGTAATTCTCCCGATATATCACCCATAGAAAATCTTTGGGCCATCATTAAAGGCAAACTCCGCTCACGTGACACCTCTACACTCCCCAAGCTTGAAATGGAGCTCCGAAAGTGTTGGGAAGAATTTAAGCCTGAGTTCCTTCAAAATTTTGCTGACAGTGTACCACGTCGCCTTCAAAGGGTCATCAAGAGGAAGGGCTACGCAACGAAATACTAACTACAATTGTAAGTGTTGGTATTCTACATTATTTGTTATAAACATGGTGCGTCATACGTGTAAACATTCCCTTTTCGGAGGCGCGCACTGATTATTATCCACGCAAACTGTAGAATACCGGGTTACATTAGATTATTTTTCTTACACGTTTCATTTGGCGTTTTGAAAATCGCAGTATTTTTCTCAGAGCTACGGTTTACATACAATTCATATATAAGCGGTAATTAAAAAAACTATGAAACCCCCTGAAAACTACAATCTTCTCCAAGGAAACAATCATTATATAATACTTATGGCTTGATTTAAGTCCAGTATAATAAATGGAATACAATTACATTGTAAACATTTGTAGATCGTGCTTTCATTCAGAATTATAAAATAGTTATAAAATTTGCTGCCGGCTGCTGTACGAGATTTTACTGGCAGCTGACCGAAGGTTCCGGTTCCGTAGACTCTCGGAATCGTTGGAACCGGGCCGGAACCGGTTCCGGTAATAAAAAATAATAATAATAATAATAAAAAATATGGCAAATAAAAAAAATGCAAAAAACTTAAAATTAAAATATATATATAAATAAAAATATAAAAATAAATAAAAAATCAGTAAATAAAAAAATCAATAAATATATATATATATATATATAAATTAAGTACATATATAAATAAAATATAAAAAATATATAAATTAGCTATAAAAAAAAATATATATATATATTTATATGTATATATATATATATATATTTAGTATTATATATATAATATATAATATATATAATATATATATATATATATATATATGTATATATATATATATATATATATATATATATATATATATATATATATATATATATATATATATATATATATATGTATATATATATATATATATATATATATTATATATATATAATATATATATATATATATATATATATATATATATATATATATATATATATATATATATATATATATATATATATAATATATATATATATAAATTATTATATTATAATTTAGTCTTTGCGGTACGCCACTGCCTATGAGTCATATTATATCAATACAAATACAAGCTTCATTTGCCTGAGAAAAGTATCCAAGTTACACAACACCTGTGCCGTTCACGTTGTCCACATTTCGTCGTATTACAGCCGGCCACACACACACCGGCGTGGCCTGTCCGGCCGACGAAAAGGGGCGTGGCTAGAGGCGGCCGGTGTGTGTGTGTGGGTGTTTTTCATCCGGCGGGGCCTGTCGCGCGGCCGGATGAAAATCAGTCGACGCTTGAAACTTCCGTCCGGCGCGGCCTGCCGCCTGCGTGTGTGTGGGTGCCTTCCGGCTCGGCCCGCCCCTCGCTCGGCCAGATAATGACTAATTGTACCAGTTTAATTGTATTAATGATAATATAGGTGTTATATATGACGCATTATATATAGTATGACGTATTAAATATAGGTATTATATATGGCTGCACATGCAGCCATCACCAACAAGTCATTTTCGGACAGCGGATTCATGTTGTCACCACGGTGGTCCGACGTGTACTGTATATTTTCATGAGGCGGCCGGTGTGTGTGTGGGTCTCGTCCGGCGAACGATGCCTCGCCACTTTTTGTCGGCCGGACAGGCCGCGCCGGTGTGTGTGTGGCCGGCTGTAATATCAGTTGTCCACATTTCGTCTCTACCAGTTGTCCACATTTCGTCTCTACCAGTTGTCCACATTTCGTCTCTACCAGTTGTCCACATTTCATGGCATGGCATGGGGGGGGGGGCATGCGGCCATGCCCCCCCCCCCTTTTGCAAAGAATAAATAATAATAAATAAATATATTCATCGAACGAAAAACATTTTTTAAACGATTTTTTTTTATCCTTGCCAGTGCAAGGAGTGTAGCTTATTAATATTAAAGTATTCGTCCAGACTCATTTTTTCTTTGCATAAGTATGTTGAATGTTCATTCAAAATACCTACCGTAGATAACAGTGAAGTCGCCACCTGCAGTGAAGTCGCCAGGCGCCAAATATTACGAATTATAGCATCACTACTGATTTTTTATGTGCCACTGAAGATGTTACACAGTAGTTTATGTCATGACTGTATAATCTACCCTGTTTCAGCGTTGTTTTATGCTTTGTATGTGCAAATATACTGTTGCGCATTTTGCTTCTTACGTTTTTCTTCGCGCGATGACAGACAGTAACAGTAGCCTTTCGGGCGGCAGGACACAGACTTGCCAGATCTTTCAAACTTGAATAGAATTATTTTCACGTTGGCAGAGGAATTTTTATATATCCAAGCATCTTCCGCAGCAAATATATATAGAATTGTTTTAGCGTTTCAACTTTTGGGGTTTTAAAAACTATGGCGACTTTACTGTAAGTATAGTGAGGTCCCACTCGTTTTTTTTTTGAAATTTTGTTCATTTATACCCTAATATACACAGATGAAGACACAAAAGCACAGACTTTCCAAATAGTTCCTTTAACTTTCCTGAAATCATGGATGTAAAAAATGTAAGTTTTAAAACGCCCCCACACGTCGTAAAAAAAAAAACGTTGAACTGGCGACTTCACTTTTACTGGGTACCAATCCACACACAAAAAAAATTTCTTCGCCTTATTTCCGTAAAACCCGACTTTTTTTAAAAACCGTTTTTTTGGGGTTTTGCCCCGCACTTTTCAAAATTTTGGGTACGCCATGATAGCTACCGCAAGTCATGTAGTTTACTGGGAACCGTTAAGGCGGCCGGTTTTCAAATGGGAAACCCGGGTTTCCAGCCATCTGGCGGAACCGTCGGAAAACCCGGTTTTCCAGAACCGGTTCTCCCCACCCCTGGTAAAACTGGATGCCCTCCTCGGGTGGAAATCACTGGATCCAGCCCTGGATGCTCCAACCTGGATGGTCAAGATGGTCTATTTTTTTCCCCAAACTGAATGTTGAGCACACAGCTTGTTCCTTGTTGCTCTCCATTTTTACCTCTTCTACACCTTTTTCCCCCAAAACCCTACGCGTTTCCCTTTTTTTTTTAGTAGGTGGAAAACGGGCCCCATCCTTAAATTTTTTTCATGAATGGGTGTTGGTCTGTTTTAAGGTTAAATTTGACTGCAATCAGCACAGCACAGACATACCTCGTCATGTTCACTCTTGGTGTTGTTTAGCGCTGCGAGGATCCGTTGTGGAAACATATGAGCCTGGTGATGTCCTATGAGGTATCACAGGCGTGGTAGGTTCAGGAAGACAGGTAAGGCGGATGATAACGTGTTATCGTTCGCCGCTGTTGGCGAAATCATGTCAGTGCGAAATCCTGTAGACTCCTCCATTCATCTATCTTATTTCACAAATTTTACAGCTTAACTGCTGCCCCGATACACGTTACAGGCAACATCGAGTCACTAGCTTTACATGAGAACACTTACAAGTAATAATAGTTGATAAAATAATACATGATAAAAACCATACTCCTGTTCCCACAACCTGACTGTTTTGAACGTGGATATTTTAAGCTTTTGAGTAATTATTATTACTTGTAAGTGTTCTCATGGGAAGCTAGTGAGTCGATGTTGCCTGTAACATGTATCAGGGCAGCAGTTAACCTGTAAAACCAGTGAAATAAGAGCGATGAATGGAGGGGTCTACAGGATTTCGCGAATTGATAATATTTCGCACAACACTCTGGTGTTTGTTTATAAAATGCATCGGACCGTCGTACGTTTGGCAGTGTACCAGAAAGAAATGTTGAATGGCGAAATAATCAATATCTATCACGATTGATTGCACAAAATTGAAGTCATGTCACCATTATTTGGTTCGTTTACCTTCTCTTTGCATACATGAAGGCAATATTTACCCATACACCCGACCTGATGCATTCCTCTAAATCATTGCATAGAGTGTTGTAGGACATATGGTCGAATACGTATATTTTGCCAACAATCCTCATTATATCCCCATGAATAATGTAAAACCCTTATATTTCCTTTGCGATAACCTATGTTGACCATGTCAACACTTAATTGTAGCTGGTTTGGTAGGGAATAATGGCAAATAAGACTAGCCAGACCTCCTTGACCCGGTATCTAGCTCCGCGTGTAGTTCCCAGACGGCCACCAGATGACAGATCGAGCTCAGTAAGGGAGTCTATTAGCACCATGTATAAATTAGCGTTAACTAAATAAAATAACCTAATCAATCGGGAAAATTACCCGATTGATGATTTTATTTATTTAGTTAATGCTAATTTATGCATGGTTCTAATTCATTTATCAGAAAATGAAATATATAAGTAAATAAATAACATCGTCAAGCGGGAAAATTGTGGACCATTTATTTACAGTAGATTTACAGGGTCTATGTACTAACCTAACATCACTATAACCTTACCTAACCTTACCAATAACCTCCTAGCGAGACCTAAGGGCGGGAAAGAACAAGAATTTGACCAGGTTAGGTTAGGTTATATTGAGGTTAGGTTAGTAGCTAATTATTTTGGGGAGGGTCCCGCTAAGAGGTTATTAGTGAGATTAGGTTAGGTTACATTAGGTTAGGTTAGTAATGTTAACCATATAATATTTATTAGGGGTCCAGGAGGGTCATTTAGGGGGGGGTGCAGTGGGGCATATCTCCCCCACTTTATAATTAAGCTTTAGAGGTATCTGAAGGGATCTGTGCAGGTCTGGAAAGAGAGAAAAAAAAACTAATAAAGGCGGGAAAAGACTCTAGAATTTTACCAAAGCAAGTTCTTGTGTTCCTCTTCTATATTTATCCTCTTAATATTACAACTGTAATGTAATGTGGGCGAAATGCTCTAGCGTGCTTCGAATTGCCTTTGGGCGAAATTACCTTTTGGTGTGTGCGAAATTACCCAAATACCGTGTTGATAAATAGGTAACATTCAAGGGTCTTATGATGGTACAGTAGTCTATCTGGCGAATGATTATTTGTTGTACGTGACATTGCGTATATAGGAGGAGAGCACTCAGTCATGGCCCTAACATTTATCAACCTCCCCTCCCCATCTCATGAAGATAATTATATGACACTGCAAGGCTGTTACATGGATGGGCAGGCTGTTACATGTCGGGCATGGATGGGCAGATGGCTCGTTGGGCTGAGTACTTTGGACAGTTGTTCACGGTGGACCCTCTAACTGAGCAGCTTCACACAACTGGGTTACAGGCAATGGATGCCGATCTCCCATTGACGAAACCGCACCCTCTCTTGACGAAGTCAGAGAGGCTGTAGCAAAGTTAAGGGGTAAAAAGACAGCTGGTATTTGTAATATCAGTGCGGAGCTCCTCAAAGCTGGGGGTGAGGCCATGATCCGCGGGTTGCATGCTGTCCTGACTGCCGTGTGTGTGGCAATCAGGTACCATTCCTCCTGACTGGAAAAGGGGGCTGGTCGTCCCTATCTGGAAAGGGAAAGGGGACCGTCAAGACTGCAACAATTACCGCGGTATTACACTGTTCAGCGTGCCAGGCAAGGTGCTTGCACATCTATTGCTGCTGACACGGATCAGCAGTCATCTGCTGTAGCATCAGAGACCTCAGCAGTCTGGGTTCACGCCTGGTAAGTCAACAACGGACCGTATCCTAGCGCTTCGTGTTCTGGTGGAACGCCGACGTGAGTTTCGAAAGGGGATGCTTGCAGCCTATGCTGATCTCAAGAAGGCGTTTGACTCAGTGCATCGTGAGTCACTCTGGGATCTTCTGCGACTTCGCAGGATTCCTGCAAGGACTATTGGTTTGATAACTGGTCTGTATTCTGGGACTGCGGGTGCTGTGAAGTGTGGGGGAGGTGTAACTTCTTTCCTGTTAATACAGGAGTGAGGCAAGGGTACGTTCTTGCCCCATCACTTTTCAACACTTGTATGGACTGGGTATTGGGCAAAGTTGTAGAACAAAGTGATTGTGGAGCATCCCTCGGCAACACCAAGATCATTGATCTTGTTTTTGCCGATGATGCAGTAATCTTTGCTGAGTCGCTGGAGGTCCTGGTGATGGCTCTCGAGGCGCTGCATGAGGAGGCAAAGCCTTTGGGACTTGAGGTCTCCTGGCTTAAGACCAAGGTCCAGGTGTTTGGAGGCTTACTAGATGAAACAGTACAGTCTGTTCATACGTGCGGCGAGGACATTGAGCTCTTGGAAAGATTTACATACCTTGGTAGAGCAGTCCATAATGACGGCGGGTCACGTCAAGAAGTCTTACGGTGGATTGGCATAGCCCACGGTGTTATGGACTCGCTCAGCAGGAGTATTTGGCGTTGTCGGTACCTGTGCAGGAGGACAAAGATCCGGATCTTCAAGTCACTTGTGATCCCTGTCTTACTCTATGGTTGTGAGACATGGACACTAAATAGCAACTTGAAGAGACGAATCGATCGATACCTTTGATAATAAGGGCCAGATTGTCAAATGTCCTCTTCGGTGAAGAGTGTACTTCGTCACGTAATTGGTACCGTCAAACTGTTTTGAGCCGCGACGGATATCGTCGCATCGCGGTGAAGGTGAAAAAACGAAGACCAAGCACAGATCATGTCTTCACCATTCCCTTCGCGGGCGCTGATCTCCTCTGTACTTTTCATCCCATTATTGGATAAGATAAAGACATTTCAGTGACTTTGTGTTACTTTTTACTTGTTTATTGACGAAATTAACCTTTGTGCGTAATAAAAAGAGTGGTTTGTAATCTCACCGGGCGATACGGGCGGGCTGGGCAGAGCGATGTACTCGGCGTCTGGCAGGCGCGCTGGAAAATGCGGGGTGGAGCGGGGCGGGGCGGGACACACTTGTTTTCGTACTTTCGTATTAATTCAGTCACGACTCACTTCCCTGGTTTTTGAGACACTAACTATTATTTCCCAACCAAGTTTCACTGATTTTTCTGAAGGAGATACATTGTTACACAGTACAGGCGTGACATATAGTACTGCAGATAGGTGAACTATTTGGAAGAATTGTGGGTTTGGTGAAACAAGCATGAAATTTGGCAAACAATTAAAAAAGGTGCTTGGGAAGATATTTGGCTATAGGGCCATTCCAGATTCATTCCATGAGGGGAGTGCCTGCCATTTTACAAAATGGCTGCCAAAATATCTTCTCGAATGTTGTACCCGCCATAGCAATGGTGCTCTGTGCACTCTTTTATGTTTTTCCTCTACTTTTTTTTCTCTCTCTAGTTTTTTACTCTAGTGGCATATGTAATTGTTTTGGGTACAAATAGATGTGGTATTAGTCACAAGATAATTAGAATAAAATACATTTTTAATATTATTTGGAGCCAGAAGGCTCACATGATGGCTTGGGGAATTATGGCCTTGGTTTCAGGAATGCAGGTTTTTGTTAGACTGTGATGTTCATTTAATATAGACTCCAGCTAATTTAATCACTTTCACATATTTTGACCATATTCTTCTGCTTTCAGGTGTGACAATGGCCAAAGTTTACAAGGTGGTGGATCCCCTACAGCCCGGGACATCAACACAGGGTCTAGAAACTGACTGGAGCAAGTGTGTTCTTTGTCGGGAAAGGGACACGTCAGAGGTGCTTCACTGTCCAGCCGAAGTCTACACGTGCCACACAGGAGCAGGGTACAAGACAATTGCTGAGCTTCTTGTAGGTTTTGACAGGATTGGCTGTTTGCCCACATCAATCAATCTTTCAAGGCTTGATGATGGGAATGGCATTGAAGAAACACTACAGCGGCACAAGGCCAAGTGGCACGACTCATGTAGGCTCCTCTACAACAGAACAAAACTACAGCGTGCAGAGAAGCGTAAGAAACCCCCAGAAGATGCTGCTGATGACTCTGCTGATAGCTCAAAGAAGTTCACCCGCAAGAGTGCTGGTAAGAAAGTGCTTCCGCCGAAACATGCTTCTTCTGTGACAAACCTGCACCAGATGGGGAGTCTTTGACTCGAAAAGCATCAACATTTGGGCTTGATATCAATGTCAGGAAGGCTGCAATGAAATTTCAGAACAAATCCCTACTGGCCAAACTGAGTGCAGGAGACTTGATTGCACAAGAAGCCCGGTATCATCTGCCATGCTTGCTCTCTTTGTACAACAGAGCTAGAGAAACAAAAACATATGAAGAGTCTGGTGTGGACAAAATGAATCATGGCCTTGCATTTGCTGAGCTGGTATCTTATATTGAAGATACTCGCATGGACAGTCTAGTTGCACCCATCTTCAAACTCAGCGACCTGGTCGATCTGTACACAACAAGGCTAGAACAACTTGGAACTGATGTTGCAGGACGCGTCCACTCCACTGACCTCAAAAAGAGAGTACTGGCCTACTTTTCAGACATGGAAGCTTACAAGCATGGCCGAGATGTAGTCCTCATTTCACACGAAGATGTTGGACAAGCACTGAGGAAAGCATGTGAGCATGATGCTGATGGTGATGCTGTTCATCTTGCCAGGGCTGCGAACATAGTGAGGTGAGACATGTTCAAGATGAAAAACCAGTTTGGTGGTTCCTTTGAACGCAACAGCCAGGAAGATTCTGTTCAGTGTCTCTGTAGCGTTAGTTGCTATGGTGTTGAATGGGCCAAACATCAAGGCACAATCAAGCTCTTCAACAATGCCCCAGCCAGTGCTCACGATTTCCCAGCTACTGATGTCCAACAGCATGGTACGACGTCGGGAGAATCAGCAGGCCCCATGTACAACAAGGCACAACCAAGGAAGGGAAACACCTCTGTCCATCTACTTGGGTGTGATGGTCCACACGAAGACTCGCAAGCGTGAACTGGTGGACCGTTTGTATGATCTGGGACTGAGTATTTCCTATGACCGGGTGCTGGCCATCTTAACTGAGCTTGGCGACAAGATCTGCCATTATTACAAGATGGAGAAAGCAGTTTGTCCTCCTGAGCTGAAAGGTGGTCTCTTCACGACTGCTGCAGTTGATAACATTGACCACAACCCCAGCTCAACCAGTGCGCACGACTCATTCCATGAAACTGGAATATCGCTGGAATATCGCTGGAATATTCCAACACCCAGAAAAACTACTTCAGTGGAGCTTCTCGGGCTGTTGCCCACACCCATCGTGATGCTGCTGGTGCCAAGAAGATGTCAGCATCTCTCCCCGAGATCTACACCAATGTACCTCCTGTTGCTCTTCCAAGGCAACACCCACCGGTGCCAAAGCAAGAAGGCCCAAACCGAGCAGACTGTCAGCTCATACCTCAAGCCTTGCGGAAGGAATATCGGTAGGTTTCACTTTATTCTTTAAAAACATTACCCCACTTTATTTACAATCAAGCACAAATTACCACATGTACATACATTTACATGTTTAAAAAATATGTTATTTTCTGCTTTACAGCTGGCTGGAGCACCTGAAGCAGGTGGTGGACTCTGGCACCTGAAGGAGGATGAGATGATCTCCTGGGCTGCATACCATGCAAGCCAGCAAGCAGCACGACCACCAGAAGACATAAATGTGGCTCTCACGTCCTTGCTACCCCTTTTCCATGACGAGGCAAAATCCGTAGCCATGATCCGCCACTCGATGGACATCGTGAAGACGGCAGTTGATGTCCTGAACCCTGGCCAGATCCCAGTCCTCACATGTGACCAGCCACTCTACACTCTGGCAAAGTAGATCCAATGGAGCTGGCCTGCAAGTTATGGCGAGGATCGATCGTAGTGATGTTTGGTGGCTTACACATCGAGATGGCGTCCCTCAAGGTCCTTGGAGATCTTCTGGAGGGCAGCGGCTGGACAGGAGCACTCGTTCAGGCCGGGGTGCTACCAGTGGAACAGCAGATTCGTTTCTAAAGCATCCACGTGACACGCACAAGACGGGCTCACCAAGTCACAGCCAGTAGCCTGTATCTACTTCAGCAGAGTGCCTACAGGGAGTACACCAGACCTTGGAAGATGCAAGTGAAGTGGTGCCATTTGAAGATGGTGTGATGCAAGGTCCCGATGCATGTCCTCATTCCAATTCTGGTACTTCATCCTGCAGCTGGAGCTGGCTGTGATGGTATACGTGAGAGCGATACGTGAGGCCGACTTCCTGCTGCTGAGGCCCTAGTCTAGAGGCCCTGTCTAAGATCGTCCCTTGGTTCTTCGCCCTGGACCATACACACTACTCGAGATGGGTGCCGATCCACCTACGAGACATGGTGTCACTGAAGCAGCTCCATCCCGATGTCTATGCTGAGTTTCTGAAGGGGAACTTTGTCGTCAAGAAGTCAAAGCGTGCATTCTCTGCTGTTGCTATTGACCAGGCCCATGAGCAGAACAATGTCTTCCGTGAAGGGAGACGGCGGTGCTGTGGGCCTGACGGAGAACCCTGCACTCTTCGTCGCTGGATGGTATCTGGTCCCGAGATGGCTCGTTTAATTCAGGAATTCGAGGGGATCAACCGAGAAGAGGCAGGACACAGATGGACGTCACCATGAACAGAAGAGACATGCACAGATGGCATTTGCACAAGATGTGCGATCACTGAGCCGAGCCATGGAAGAGATGGGGAATCCGTTCGCTGAATACAGCAGTGATCTCCTTGTCCTGAACAGCAGAGACGTTGTGGACACAGCAGTGGCAGACACAGTGCGGCAGATGGAGAAACTTGGACTCGAGCAGTATGAGACATATGTTGAAGAGAGGCTTGTGAACCAGACAGTGCTATCACAGATCCCATCAAGCGGAACAACCTCCATCTTTTCAGCCGCCCACCAGTCAGAGAGAAGTCAAGGAAACAGCTACAGATGTCATCCCTGAAGAACGACTGTTCGCTCTTCTCCAGGCTGTACATTGCCTCCCAGATACGCCATGGTGATTTGGACGAGTTCTTTCAGCACGAAAACCAGGCCTGTCCACCGTCTCTGTCTCAGATGGGTGGCCTGAGAACTGGAACCAAGTCTGACTGATGCCCTGCCTGGAAACCTTGTTCCAGTGAAAGAGGATCTCTCCACCCCCAGAGTACAGGTCAACATTCTGGATGGTGCTGCCATCATCAACATGCTGCGACCAGGGACTGCAAAGACATTCCAAGGTTATGCCACTGATGTCTTCGTGCCGTATGTCACATCCCAGCTTCAGCATGTAGACAGACTAGACATTGTCTGGTACATGGCAGACAGCTTGAAGGCGGACACTCGCAGCAAGAGAGGAAAGGGAGTTAGGAGACGAGTCGAGCCATCAAGTGCAGTTCCTGGAAACTGGCAAGAGTTTCTCCGCATCAACGACAACAAGACGGAGCTGTTCTCCTTCCTGGCTTCTAACGTGGCAGACATGACACCAACAAACATCTCATCACCACACAAGGCACTGGCGTTCTTTGCTCCAATCGCCAGGACTGTCAGCTCTAGCGCCATGCACGCATGAGGAGGCTGACACTCGTATCCTCTGCACCTACAGGATGCCGTACAACAGGGGTAAAGCAAAATGTCAATACGCCCCAGTTGATACAGACGTGGTAGTCCTGGCCATAGCATCAGCCAATCGCCTCAACATCTCTGAACTGTGGATTGCCTTTGGAGCTGGGAAGAGCTTCAGGTTCATCGCTGCTCATGAGATCGCCAAAGCTCTTGGTCCTGACCGATGTGTGGCCTTGCCGATGTTCCACGCCTTCACTGGATGTGACACGGTGTCCTGTTTTGGCGGCAGGGGCAAGAAGACTGCATGGGACACCTGGCCACCTATGGAGACGTCACAACCGCATTCTGCGCCTTGGGTGCCATGCCAGACCCACGTGCCATTGACGAGTGGATGCAACCACTGGAGCGATTTGTGGTCCTGCTGTACGATCGCACCAGCACAGAGGAGGGTGTGAACCAGGCAAGGAAACAGCTGTTCAGCAAGAAAGGCAGAGCTATTGAGGGTCTGCCTCCTACACAGGCTGCGCTCATCCAACACACCAAGAGAGCTGTCTACCAGGCTGGTCACTGTTGGGCCCAAATGATGACCCCTGCTCCAGAGCTTCCGTCACCAAGTTTAATGGGGCTGGAAAAAAGAAGCCTGGTGGTGGATGGAGTATAACCTGGACGACCCTACCAGAAGCATCAGAAGCTTGCAGGGAACTCTTGCGATGTGGCTGCAAGAACGGCTGCAGAGGACGCTGCAAATGCCAGAAGGCGGCTCTTCAGTGTACAGCTCTTTGTCAGTGCGGTGGACAGTGCTCTGAGTGACGCGGCTCACAGAGAACAGTTCATTACTGTTTGGACACAATTTCCATCCTATTGACTTGCAATTAGACTATAATAAGCTATTGTGTGTACCTCTGCTACCTACAAAAACAGAAGAAATAATTCTGGGTTGTTTGACGCACTTGACGAAGTGGTCCTGATTTCAAAATCGTAACATGACGTAAAAATGATAATTCTTATTTTTTTAGCTCAAACTAGTAATTATTTGCCATTTCAACTGTTATGTGGACAGTAAAATTACTGATGTATGATTTATAATACAAAGGAAAAACATTCCCACCCCTAGAATTGATTTAACCTACAATATCAAAGAATTTCAAATAAGCGATGGCGTCCATCTTGAAAATGGCCGCCATTTTGTCACAGGTTGAATTTGAGATGGCCCTAAATAAAAAAATCACCACTGAGGCATAGTTTACCTGCGGACCAAATTCCATGCTTGTTTCATCAAACCCACAATACTTTCACCTATCTGCAGTACTAATAATACTCCTTCCAGCATACCAACCTTACCGTGACGGGACTACACCCAAGGGAAAAGACACGGAAGGATTCAACGTACCCTGGGTCCCCGTGTAGCGCTGAGAACTAGTCGTGTGGTACCGTCATGGGAAGGGAAAGGTGACATTAACAATCTGGCCCTAAGTGTCTTCGCAGAATCATGGGGTATCGCTGTGATGATTAAGTGTCAAATCAGCGATTGCACCGTGAGACTGAATCAAGGCCTATTACCTGCATAGTCCGTCAGCGCCAACTTCGGCTATATGGGCATGTGGCACGCTACCTGAAACCGATCCTTCCCATCGGGATGTATCTGTAAGAGACAGTCCGGCGTGGAGGAGGCCAAGGGGGTGCCCACAAGGCTCGTGGCTGGGGCAAGTTGATGTTTCTTGTCGAGAGCTGCTTGGTATGGGAAAGGAGCTTGCATGGGGACTCGCGCGTGGTGACCCCGGGAGAGGCGTCGTAGGGTGGGCGAGGCGACGCGCCCCCGGCGTATGCCCCAATGATTGATTGATTGCAAGGCTGTACTAAAAATTAAATTCAGGGGAATTTCACTTAAAGCAAAGAATACTAACCACTATTTATAGTTTGGATGAATTTTGAACAATTAAATCATTCAGAATTTTAGACCAAAAACATTTTAAGAGGTGGGTTTCATCCTCATAAACACTCCATTTAAATGTTAGGTTTAGGTCAGGTTACGTTATGTATCATCGTAAAGGTCATTCAAGTTGTACAAGTGGTCGATCAGTTTGCCATGTATGTATTCCCATATACCTCCTTACTTAGACCTACTGACCGCCATTATGGATTGTCGATCGATGCCGGACTCATGCGTCAGACACATACTCACTTGTTTGCTTAATCCATTGACCGCGTGGCGTCCCTCTATTCGTATGTGGTTAGGTAATTATCTTCTAGGCATCATAACGTAGAACTAATGCATTATATTATGCAAGTTCTATCTGTGCTGAAATTTTGACCTGGCAAGTTAACTCAAATTTGGCCTCAGCAGCACCTCACAACAAGTGAACCCAAGAAGGTGGATAAATACATTCACAATGCCTTAATTTTTTATTGACAATGCATGTTTGTCTCTTAATGAAACTAAAGAGACACTTGTGAATACATATGCTCGTGTTCTCCAGCCAAGATGTTGAATTTCCATACATAAATGGGAGATATTGATATGTGTTTTCATAAGGACAATACATCTGAGAGGATTATTTGGTGACCATGAGACATGACAAACAGCGTTTTAGAGGATGTAAAACCCACACATTCGTCCTCGTTAAGACGCTGAGTCATCCACACCTACCCGAAGATGTAGCTCCAGTAAATCACGTTGAAAATGGCAAACAGGATGAACATTGAGTACCTGGCGATGGAGACATAGCCAGCGGTGGTGACACTGATTTTCTCATAGCTCCTGAGTGCGTGAGGCGGAGTGTTTGGGGCTGATGTAAAGGGCTTCACCTTAATTTTGGTTGGATGGAACGGAGTTTCGACCACACCGCTTATATTGTCACCCAGGGAGTTGTCAATGATAGTGTGGAAGATGATAACCAAGAAACTCATGACGATACAGAAGAGAAGCCAAAGATCCACCATTTTGAAATAGGATGTCCTTGGCAGCGAGGCAGACACCTGCGTGAAAAGCGTTGCCATGACCAGCAGGGCCGTGAGGGTGGTCATCACTCGCACCTCGAAAATGTGTGGACGGAAGAAAAGACTGACGTAGCTGATGACCAGAAGGATGAGGGAAGGTGTGTAGATGTTCAGAATGGCGTAACCTGCACGCCGCTTCAGAGGGATGCGCACCTTAGCCTCACTATATTCCCCGCTATGGTCATAGAGCAGCGTGGGCTGTCCCAAGTGGTATTCGAGCAACAGCTCGCTCCCGACGTACATGGCAGAGGTTGCGTTATCATTGAAAGCAAGGTAGTTACTAGAGGCAGCGAGCATCCTTAGGTGCATATCGCAGTGTTGGAAGTCGAACGGGTACAGCGACAGGTCAAAGTCACACACAAAAATAGTGTTGTACTTCCTGGACAACACGAGTTGATTGTCCTCTCCTGGGTATAGATCCACCTCCCCGGGGGCGGCGGGGTCCCTTTGTTTGGAGAGTTGAAGCTGTTGCAGGTGCAAGGAGGTTTCAATGTCCACCACTGTGTGCTGATGATTACCTGTATTGATGAATCCAATGGCGGGTGTCCAGAGGGTTACCATGCTGCTATGGGTCACCCTGTTAAGACTGTCATTAGCCTTTAAATTGAGGAAAGTGAGGCGGTTGTCATACCAAAGCATCTTCATCTCGTAAGTCAGCTGCATTGTCATCTTTGTTGTTTCGATGGTTGCAGTTTCTATTGTAATCTGGAGAGCCATAGGTAAACTTCCGAATCCTTGCCTGCTGTTTGGTCTCGGGGGTAGATCTTGTTTATAGTTTACCGGCTTGGTGATGAGGTCACAATCCTCTTCGTCGCTGTGGTCTTGGCAGTCGTACTTAAGGTCACACCGGTTCTCATGCGGGATGCAGGTGGCGTCATTGCACGTGTAGCTGCCGTCCTCGCAGGGAGTGAGGGCCAGTATGCGCGGTCCGTCCATCTGATCACAAACTTTAGTTTCCAGGTGCCAAACGCGCCGCCCCATTGGCATGCCCATCGGAGCGTTAATTCCAGCCTGGCCAGGGTCGTGTTCTTGACGACGTTGACCCACACCCACTGCTGGCCTTCCTTCCTGATGTGGTACTCTCCGTAACCTTTGAAAAGCAGGCTGCCCATTTTCTCCTGATAGGCGATAAAGTGAATGTTTCGCAGCTCCTGTTCACAAGTTCCAGAAATGAGAAAACTTGTAGCTGTTTAAACTCACATATCGAGCACCTGATGTTCGTGACGCAGTTTATGTCCGCCAAACCAATGGGCTCAATTTTAACGCAGTTTTCGTAAAATATGCCATTTGGTTCTCCATCCTTCCAGGCCGCATAAGGGACTAGGGCATTGTCATAATGAGTAACCACGTGTTTTCTTCATCTATGTCAATGAGTGAGGTCCAAAAGTTGTCTCTGCAGCGGGCCGGCTCGTCGGGCCAGGTCTTGGATGAAAGATTGAACCAAAAGTACACTTCATCCATGGTTTTGGGCATAGGCAGGTGTGTACCTAAGGCTTCGCAGATATAAAACGCAAATTGTCGTGGCAGTTCAGGAAACCAAAAGTAAATGGCGTCTTGGGTATGGTTGCAGAAGTGTGTAAGAGGAACATAGTACTCGGTGATGTTGTTGAGTGTCCAGCCGCCCACCCACGAAATGTAGTTACCTTGGAGGTCTTCTCTGCACTCGGCCATCTCTTGCACGGCGCTCTGCGTCAACGGGTAGTCCCACACGTTCACCTGCAGGACAGGTAACATAATCACTCGGTGGACTATTATAAGGAGTCATTTGTCTGTTTGTCAGTCTGTCTTTCTGGTTTTCTGACTGATTCAATCTGTCTTTTAGGTTTCTCTGTCAATCTATCTTTCTATCTATTTATATGTCTGTCTGACTCTCTCTCTCTCTCTCTCTCTTCTCTCTCTCTCCTCTCTCTCTCTCTCTCCTCTCTCTCTCTCTCTCTCTCTCTCTCTCTCTCTCTCTCTCTCTCTCTCTCTCTCTTCTCTCTTTGTCTGGCACAAATTATTTTCTTTATTCTAAATCATGCTCACAAATCATTTGCAATTATCGTATAATTAATCTTGAACACAGAAATTTTAACCTCAACTAAAGATTATCTATAATAGTATAAGCGAAAGTGTGTGTGTGTGTGTGTGTGTGTGTGTGTCCGCGATAGGTGCCGCCCCCCGTGCCCCAATCCCATCATATGGCACAGTTTTGGAACCAGCTCGACCAGGGGCAACTTTTTAAGCCCACTTATGAGATGATCCGATCACTTTTTTTCTTCTTCTTTCTTTAGCAGCCTATTAGCGAGAATTGTGAAAAAAAATGTGGGTTGCGAGAATTGAGGAAACCTTGATGTAGGGTGATGGGTAATGGGTGAGTGAATGGGTGGGGTGATGGATTATGGGTGTGGGGTGATGGGTGAGTGAATGGGTGGGGGGAGATGGGTGATGGGTGAGGGAATAGGTGGGAGGTGATGGGTAATGGGTGAGTGAATGGGTGTGTGGTGATGGGTAATGGGTGAGTGAATGGGTGGGGCGTGATGGGTAATGGGTGAATGAATGGGTGGGAGGTGATGGGTAAGGCGTTAATACATACATTTCTACATCCATGATTTCAGGAAAGTTAGAAGGGGCTATCTGGAGAGTCTGTGTTTGGTGGGCCGAAGGCCCACCAAACACACTCTCCAGAAAGCTGTGTTTGGTGGGCCGAAGGCCCACCAAACACAGGTGGTGGGCCGAAGGCCCACCAATAGCCCTCCGCAGGAGCTAGCCAAGAAGTCCGCCCGGAGGGCGGCTTTGCGGCTAGTAATAATATAAGCGAAAGTGTGTGTGTGTGTGTGTGTGTGTGTGTCTGTGTGTCCGCGATAGGTGCCGCCCCCGTGCCCCAATCCATCATATGGCACAGTTTTGGAACCAGCTAGACCAGGGGCAACTTTTAAGCCCACTTATGAGATGATCCGATCACTTTTTGTTTCTTCTTTTTTTTAGCAGCCTATTAGCGAGAATTGTGAAAAAAAATGTGGGTTGCGAGAATTCCAATGATCTGAAACTCGAGAAATGCAGTGGTCGCTGGCAGTTTTAACTCAAAGGTTGGTCTACTGTGTTTTGGCTCCGCGACTAATATTTTTCATAAATTAATTTCGCGATAAACATTGATGCACCGCATCTGAGTACCAAAAAATATAGTTCTTCTGTTGTTCTACTAATTATATGGATGACATGCATTACGATGGAACGTTCTATAATAGCAATTTAATGCAAATTACTCGCCTCGAGTATCAAAGCTTAATATATTTTTTACATGTATATTGTGGTATGTAAAATTTGGGCGATGTTCACACTGTTTTCTAAGACAGTACTGCTGCGTCTGGCAAACGCTTGTCAAAATACAATAAGCAATTCCTTGGAAAAAACGAAGAATAAAGAATGCCGAAATCGGCTTGTTGCTGCGACAATGTAGGTTATAATTGTGGAGGCGACGTGCCGCGGCGGGGAGTGGTGGGCGGGGAGATTGTGGCGGGGAGATTGAATCAAAACATTGCCACTTCACGCGTCGACTCATTGCACTTCCAGGCTTTCTATCTGATTGATACATAATAATAACAGGAACATATGACTGCCTAGGTATAGATAACTTCTAAACATACGTTATTGACTATATAATATCATAGAGTAGCATTTACTCGCCTCCTCAACTATAACCTCCTTGGTTATTTGGTTATATACAATGTTTTACAGAATCAGGCTTCTATACAATATACATATAGAAGAAAATCGTTCTTAATATTATACTTTTGTGTTTTAAGTGCAGTGGAGTAAGCCCATATTTTTCTTTCAAGTTGACCAACTTTTCACCAAATTGTGAGTTAAAACTGCCAGCGACCCCTGGCATTTCGGAGTTGCAGTTCTCTCTAATTGAGGAAACCTTGATGTAGGGTGATGGGTAATGGGTGAGTGAATGGGTGGGGTGATGGGTAATGGGTGTGGGGTGATGGGTGAGTGAATGGGTGGGGGGTGATGGGTGATGGGTGAGGGAATAGGTGGGAGGTGATGGGTAATGGGTGAGTGAATGGGTGGTGGTGATGGGTAATGGGTGAGTGAATGGGTGGGGGGTGATGGGTAATGGGTGAGTGAATGGGTGGGGGGTGATGGGTAATGGGTGAGTGAATGGGTGGGGGGTGATGGGTAAGGCGTTAATACATACATTTCTACATCCATGATTTCAGGAAAGTTAGAAGGGGCTATCTGGAGAGTCTGTGTTTGGTGGGCCGAAGGCCCACCAAACACAGGTGGTGGGCCGAAGGCCCACCAGTAGCCCTCCGCAGGAGCTAGCCAAAAAGTCCGCCCGGAGGGCGGCTTTGCGGCTAGTGCTCTATATCTGCCAGTTTCTGAATTATAATTTTACTATAATTGTGGTCTGGTCAGGGTAGTGCCCTGCTACTGGTAACATGTAACCCAGTACAACCAGCCGCAGGGTCGGGCTGTCGGCGACTAAACCGGCACCCCTACTAGTTATAGCATTGAGGACGGTGTGCTTGCTGGACCCCCAGATGGACTAAAATTAAGACCATCTATAAGGGCAGATGAACCCACTATCGAGTCAATGCCCATCCAGCCCCATCCATCGGTGAAATAATGGGCAGCTTGGTTTTAATCCCTACAGGGGTTCTGCGTCCCTGTCCACGGCGAGCAGTGAAGCCAATCCCTGAATTTGATTGGTTGGAGAGGGATTTGCACTCCCTACCCGGAAAACTCCCCAAGCCACGACCACTATAGAAAGTGGAGGCCGGGGGCGAGCCAACAGTTGCAGGCGAGGCAACAGCCGCGCGCCCGATCCGGCTCTGTCGGGGGACCCGACTACGCAGACCCCTCCAATGCTGACGCATGGGAGGAGCCTGCAGTCTATGATGGGTGCGGGACAAAGCCCTCGGGAATCTTGCACTCTAAATGCAGTGGGAGGGTCCCCTAGCCTCTCTTTTGCTAATAAAGGGGTGGCCAGGGCGGCACAGAAGCGGCGCCTGCCCGTCGATTCATTCCAGGGATAATCCTCCGGAGGGTTCTACGTGTAGGCTCCTAGAACGTTCTGAGCCTCTCAGATAACAATCGATTGCCTCTCCTATCGGGCCACCTCAGTAGGCTAAGAGTAGATATAGTGAGACTCTCTCGGCCGATTCTTTAAACGTGGACTTCGGCTAACCTAAGACTAACCGCGGCTTTAGACAGGCATTTCCGTTTTCTAAACATTTTCCGGGGGGGATTAGTCTTAAGTTGGTCTAAAACTAACGAGAATAGTATAGGAAATGTTAGACACCCAGGACCCTGTCCAACACTTGAGTCTAATGATATTTACGATACTATGCAAATGCCCATGCTAAGACAAATTAGCGGTATTGTCAATATTCTGTCTGGCAAAATATGAGTGTATACATGCGTCTACTGCAGATTATGAAGCATCTGAAATATTTTTTTAAAGACCGCGTTTGGCGCCCTACGAAATCTGGGTTTGTTTATCTCTCCTCGCCCGCCGAGTCCAGACTATCTATATTAATAAAAGCGAAAGTGTGTCTGTCTGTCTGTCTGTCTGTCTGTCTGTCTGTGTGTGTGTGTGTGTGTGTGTGTGGTATAGGTTCCGCCCCCCATGGCGCAAACACCTCATATGGCACATTTTTGGAATCGGGTCGACCAGGGGAAGGTCATAAGCCCACTTATGAGATGATCCGATCACTTTTTTTTTTTTTTTTTAGCAGCCTATTAGCGAGAATTGTGAAAACAAAAGTGGGTTGCGAGAATTGAGGAAGCCTTGATGTAGGGTGATGGGTAATGGGTGAGTGAATGGGTGGGGTGATGGGTAATGGGTGTGGGGTGATGGGTGAGTGAATGGGTGGGGGGTGATGGGTTGGGGGTGATGGGTGATGGGTGAGGGAATAGGTGGGGGGTGATGGGTAATGGGTGAGTGAATGGGTGTGTGGTGATGGGTAATGGGTGAGTGAATGGGTGGGGGGTGATGGGTAATGAGTGAGTGAATGGGTGGGGGGTGATGGGTAATGGTGTGATGGAATGGGTGTGTGGTGATGGGTAATGGGTGAGTGAATGGGTGGGGGGTGATGGGTAATGGGTGAGTGAATGGGTGGGGGGTGATGGGGTAATGGGTTGAGTGAATGGGTGGGGGGTGATGGGTAATGGGTGAGTGAATGGGTGGGGGGAATACATACATTTCTACATCCATGATTTCAGGAAAGTTAAAAGGGGCTATCTGGAGAGTCCATGTTTGGTGGGCCGAAGGCCCACCAAACACAGGTGGTGGGCCGAAGGCCCACCAATAGCCCTACGCAGGAGCTAGCCAAAAAGTCCGCCCGGAGGGCGGCTTTGCGGCTAGTCAGCAATAAATAGTCACTCACTTATACGACTATACAGCAGCACTTGCATTTAATTAATGGAAACAGAGGAGACATTTATTCTCTTTTGGTCATAATAGTCTAGTCTACGCTAACAGCGGTTCCTTACATCCCTCTACGGGGAGGCCACGGCAGAAGTCTCCCATTTCCACACATCTATCCACCTCATTCTCACATCCTACTGTCCTCTCACTCATGCATGATCTCTCTCTCTCTCTCACATACTCCAACTATCAACTAAAAAAACTAGTCAACTATCAACTATCAACTATCAAACTATCAACTATCAACTAGTGATTAAGGCATCATTAGTTGTGCAACTAAATAATAACTATAACATGACCATGAGAATCTTGACTCCCGATAATGGGAAGAGCTATGAAGATCAAGGAAAATGTGGGTAAAAAAGTGAATAAATGAAGAATATAGGTTCATAATATGGTATGGTGTGTTTTGTTGTTCTCGCCACTTCTCGGTAGCAGGGCGCGGAGACAAATGACTCTTCCGCTCTCCGTCCCCCAATATATGATCTCCCTGGTTCAGGGCTGCCAACCCAAGCGCAGTCGTGGATCAACATAGGACCATGTTAGCTCTCGCTGCTGGCGTCTAAAGCACGCGTTCTTGGCATTGGTACTACTTGAGTCTAACATGGAAGCTCCACGTTAGACTCTCCCTAGTCCATGTTTAAAAAAGCGGCCGTCTGAGACGAGGAGGCCTGACAGTGGCGAGACTAGCAATGGGGGATACACCTACTACTGGTCTGGTATGAGCAATGGTATCCGTGTCCCGGGAGTAACTATAGGCATCTCCAGCAAACTGCAGCCGTCTGTTGTTGAGGTTACTCCGGTTGATGAGCGTATAATGCGGGTGAGGATGAAACACACTCTGCGTTTCATGTGTCTTGTTGCAGTGTATGCTCCTACTGTGGTGTGTGAAATTGGAGCATCCAACAGTTTCACACCACTGGGTTATGGGCAGTGGATACCGATCTTCCGATCAACGAAACCGCACATATTCTTGACGAAGTCAGAGAGGCTGTAGCAAAGTTGCGGAGTGGAAAGACAGATGGTGTTTGTAATATCATTGCGGAGCTGCTCAAAGCTGAGGGTGAGGCCATGATTCGCGGGTTGCATGTAGTCTTGACTGCCGTATGACAATCAGGTACCATTCCTCATGACTGGAAAAAAGGCTTGGTCGTCCCTATCTGGAAAGGGAAAGGGGATCGTCAGGACTGCAACAATTACCATGGTATTACATTGCTCAGCGTGCCAGGTAAGGTTCTTTCCCATCTATTGCTGACACGGATCCGCAGTCATCTGCTGAAGCATCAGAGACCCGAGCAGTCTGAGTTCACGTCTGGTAAGACAACAACTGACCGTATATTAGCGTTTTCTGTCCTGGTGGAACGCCGACGTGAGTTTCGACAGGGAATGTTTGCAGCCTATGTTGATCTCAAGATGGCAAACTTGACTACCTTTGACTCAGTGCATCGTAAGGCACTCTGGGATCTTCTGTGGCTTCGCGGGATTCTTGGAAGGACTGTTGGTCTGATGACTGGCCTGTTCTGGGCCTGAGAGTGCTGTGAAGTGTGGGGGAGCTGTATCCAGCTTTTTTCCTGTGAATACAGGAGTGAAGCAAGGGTGCGTCCTTGACCCATCACTTTTCAACACTTTTATGGGCTGGGTATTGGGCAGAGTTGTGAACCAAAGGGATCGTGGAGCATCCCTCGGCAATAACAAAATCACTGATCTTGTTTTTGCCGATGATGCAGTAATCTTTGATGAGCCGCTGGAGGTCTGGTGATGGCTCTCGAGGCGCTGCACGAGGAGGCAAAACCTTTGGGACTTACGGTCTCCTGGCTCAAGACCAAGGTCCAGGGGTTTGGAGGCTTACTAAATGAAACAGTACAGTCTGCTCATGCGTGCGGCGAGGACATTGAGATCTTAAAAAATTATACATACCTTGGTAGCGCAGTCCAGAATGACGGCGGGTCACGTCAAGTCTGAAGGCGGATTGGCCTAGCGCACGGTGTTATGAACTCGCTCAACACGATTATTTGGCGCTGTCGGTACCTATGCAGGAGGACAAAGATCCGGATCTTCAAGTCGCTTGTGATCCCTGTCTTACTCTATGGATGTGAGACATGGATACTAAATAGCGACTTGAAAAGGTGAATCGATGCCTTTGGTAATGGATGTCTTCGCATAATCATGGGGGTGTTGGTGGGATGACTACATGTCAAATTAGCGATTGCACCGTGAGACTGAATCGAGGACTATTACATACATAGTCCGTCAGCGCCAACTTCACTTTTATGGGCATGTGGCACGTTACTCTAAAACCGATCCTTCCCACCGGGCTGTATCTGTAAGAGACAATCCGGCGTGGAGGAGGCCAAGGGGGCGCCTACAAGGCTCGTGGCTGTAGCAAGTTGGTGTTTCCTACCGAGAGTTGCTTGGTATGAGACGGGAGCCTGCATGGAGACTCACGCGTGGTAACCCCCGGGAGTGTCGTCGTAGGGAGGGCGAGGCGTTGCGTCTCCCGGTGTATGCCCCCAATTGATAAGTATAATGTGGCATCATCTGGTACTGGAAGTAGGCGTTTTTAAGTATCCCTGTTTACTCAGCAACATTGAGTAAATCGGACAAACATAATATCACTCGTCCCTGTCAGATCCTCTGCTAACATGATGATTAACAAAATGATTGTTGCATATTTCACGGCCGCTGCTAAATTATATGCAATTAAGCACCGAAAAACTCGAGGCCGCTGCTAAAGGTGTATGGATGTCTATACCTGAGGTTTAAATAAATGTCATAGGCGCTGCCGTTGGAACTGTTATCAATTACACAAGAGTTTTACATTTTGGGTTTCAGTGAGGTCGAATTAATACCGATCTTTTTTTATATTTATAAAGGAGATCCGTAAATCAGAGGTTCTCAAATTTTTTGGGCCCTGCGACCCCCCCTAATAATTTCAAAAGACTTGTGACCTCCTACCAAAGGATTTCCGAAAATCTGTCCCCAAATTAATAGTCTCTCTCTCTCTCTCTCTCTCTTCTCCACCACCCCGTTCCTAGGCCCGCTGTCATCGTGGGGGGCTTGGGCCCGGGGATTGGGCCCTGACGCCCGGGGGGACGGCCCTTGGCTTGGGGCCCCTCTGTGCCGATCTGACGAATTTGCCTGGCCTTTCCTGTCTTCCTTCTTTTTCCCTCCTTTCCCTCTATCTCTCCTCTTGACCTCCTCCTATCCCCTTCCTCCTAAGGTGTGAGTGCCGTGCTGATGGAATATGAGGCTGGCTTGGGGTCAGTCATGAAGGGCCCTCAGGGTGCCACGGGACGGTATACCCTTGTACCAATGCTCTTTCCCTTCATGGGGGTCTTGGGGGGAAACTGTTTTTTTTCCCCTTCTTTACTCCAGGCTCACCATGGCCAATGATGGTAATTTAAAACTTTATAGGGGCTTTAGGGCCGGCCCCCTCTACCAAATGACCCTACTGATCCCCCTGGTTTACCAACCCCTGCTCCTCTTTTGACTACGGCCCGGAATACTGATAGCCATATCCCAAACTCGACCCTCAGAGCACTTAGTGCTCCTGAGCCCCCTAGCCAGATCAAGAATCAACCTCAGCACCAGGCGACCTCCAGCCCACAATCCTACTACCTCTTCCATACCTTCTCCATCCTTGCCCCCTTGCTCTCCCCCTCCAGATCCCTCCTTTTACCTTCCTCCTCCCCAACATTCTTTGTCCTCCTCCTCGTCATGTGTAGCTATCTTGCACCCTCCCACCCTTCTCCCGCCAGGAGAACTACAGTCCGCACGGTCTCCTCTTCCTCACGCCCACGCACATTACTTCTCTCCCTCACCCTCCTTCGACACTCTTTATGGTCCTGCAAAGTGAGACGTTTCTTCATCGTCCCTAGCACCTTACTCTGCTAACCCTACGTTTCACGGCATGCCTCCAACGGCAAGTTGCAAGGTTGCATTCCGAAACCTGCCCCGACCGGTCCCGCCTGGTGACTGTTGACACCGGGGCCCCAAGCTAATGCACTGCTCAACCTTACAGACCTCGACGGCAACTCCTTCTGCATCACGCCCGAATAATTTTAATACTTGCACTGGAAACATTTTTCCATCCCCCCGCGTTCTTGCCCGGTCGAGACACCGAATGGCCCGAATGCGCGGATGTCCTCCTCGACCTTTGGCAGAGGATTATGATGCCGTTGCAGTTTACTGCTACACCATCCCCCCCCGGGGCCGCCGTAAGTCCTCTACCAACATTGCCAAAGTCACTTTAAAAAGGGCAAGATCTCCCTGATAGCATTTATGTTGCCGGGGTCCATTTACTCTTTTAAAAACCTTACCGCCCTACTCCTCCCCAGTGCCAGTCCTGCTGGCGTTTTGGCCACCCTGCCAAGCACTGCCGATCCCTTGCCCGCTGCCCATTTTGTGCTCAACCTGACCATGCTCGTTCCACATGTCCTGCTACATCTCCACATGTGCAAACTGTGGTAGTTCCACAATGTCTTCTACAGGGGTTGCCCGTCTACCACTTCGAATCGGAAGTGGCATCCATCAGATTTAAGAAGGGCTTCACTTTATGGGGAAGCCCCCCAGAAAGCTCGCCGCCTAGGCTTTTCGCTACCCCTTCTCCCAGCTTATTTCCAATCCCATTTTTCGGGGTCCCCCCACTACAACCTCCCTACCTCTCTTTCCCTGTTCTTTCCTCCCCCCCACTCCTCGTCCTTCCTTTGTTCTTCTTGCTGCCCCCCTTTTTCTCCCTAAATAACCCCTTGCTGTCCCCAGTCCAGATACTCCGACCTCTACCCCCTCCTCGATCCCCACACCCCTTCCTCAACGCTCCCTCGGCCTACTCTTACCAGACGACCTAAACGTCCTCCCCCTTCCTCCCCCAAGACCTCCCACTAACTCTCCCTCCTCCTCAGTCCTCACACCCCCCTTTCTACGTCTCCCCCTACTAAGGAAACCCTGTGCCTGCCAGGTCTCCCCTCCTGACTCTCCCGTTGAGACCATGGCTATGATCGAGGAGTACCTCGCTCAGCCTAAAGACATGTCCCTCTGCCCTCTTCACAAACCGCCTCATCATCCCCACCTTCATTTTCAACCCTCAAAGTCTCAGCTGAGATACATCCTCTTCCCTCCCACCTTCCGCTTACCCCTCTTCCTCCCTTTTGACTCCCATCTTCCCCCCTGCTCCTCCTCTTCCCCCCCTCTCCATCATTCTCCCCATGGACCCTTCCCCCCTTTCCCCCTGATCACCCTATGTTCTCTCCCCCTTCTTCTCCTACCCCTAACCGTCCGCTGTAAGTCTATTCTTAACTTACCCCTCCCTCCTGGGTGTACTCGCGCCTCCCTTTTGTCTCAACAATCCCCATCCCTGTCCCCTCGCCCCCTGACCCTACTGACTGTACTTACCTACTACACTTGATCCCCCACCTGATACCCTGATCCTGCTAACCCCTCTACTCCGGACGCTACCTTTCCAACTATCATCACCCGCTGACCCCTACACTCTGTCTGTTCATCATTGAAACATTCACGACTTCCGATCCACAGACAAGACCTGTGTCTCCTGATTACTAGCTATAAGCCTCAAGTTATCTGCCTCACAGAAATTTCCTTACTCAACCCCCTGTCCCATTTCCAAATTATGATCTCCTTCCGCCCAAAAAATACACATCCTTCCTCTGATCTAACCATACTGCATAACGTTCCGTTCCTTTCCCTTTCCCTCACCGTTTCACTCTTGTTCTATATGACCTTTGATGTCTGGCACATTTTCCCTTTTTTTGGCATTAAATCTCTCTCTCTCTCTCCTCCTCTCTCTCTCTCTCTCTTTTCTCTCCTCTCTCTTTTCTCTCTCTCTCTTCTCCTCTCTCTCTCTTCTCCTCTTCCCCTCTCTCTCTCTCTCTCTCTCTCTCTCTCTCTCTCTCTATCTCTCTCTCTCTCTCTCTCTCTCTCCCCCTTTTCTCTCTCCCCTTTTCTCTCTCTCTCTCTCGCTTTCGCGCGCTCTCTCTCTCACTCTCGCTTTCGCCGCTCTCTCTCTCTCCCCTCTCTCTCTCTCTCTCTCTCTCTCTCTCTCTCTCTCTCTCTCTCTCTCTCTCTCTCTCTCTCTCTCTCTCTTTCTCTCTCTCTCTTTTCTTTCACACACACGCACACACACACACACCACATCTCTCTTTCTCTCCTCTCTTCTCTCTCTCTCTCTCTCTCTTCTCTCTTCTCTTCTCTCTCTCTCTCTCTTTTCTTTGTATAATTATAATAAAATATTAATTGTCACAGGAAGGGTTTACGGCTGGCAGATCCAACCTCGACCTCGACTGTACGAGCTACCCTCGTGTAGCTATGGTCTTCCTCCTTTGTATTAAAGTTATCAGTATTACTATGTTAGTTGTTATTGTTATAGCTTTAACTAATGGGATATGTAAAATGGGAGAAAACTAATTATTGCTTGGGGAGGACTGCAACCAACCCTCACTGATTGGGACTGGTGAGTGGTGGGTCGCTCTCTTTCTGCTAGCCTCTCATCAGAGGGGTCTCGGCCGCTGGTAACCTCGTTTCGTGTAGCCCAGTGTGGCTCCCAGGTCGGTGTCTGTGTAGGGATTAGATCGTGTCGTCCCTTTGGCCGTCTCCCTCGGCAGGTTAGTTAATG
>JACEEZ010021883.1:0-17018 GCA_016584305.1 Chionoecetes opilio | reverse complement strand
GGCAAGATTCACATCAAGGTTATTTTCATATCCAAATCTGTCATAGTTTTTTGCATAATTCTAATAACACAACAACACAGACCCCATCGATCCCATAACATCATTCGGTGAGGTACACACACACACACACACACACACACACACACACACACACACACATACACATACATACACACACAAACACACACACACATACACTCCGGGTACTAAGGATAAGCATTACACTAAGGGTACTCCGTAGTTTAGTGGTTAGGACGCTCGGTTCACAACCGATAAATCCCTGGTTCGATCCTCGGGCAGAGCGGAGGAAGATTGGTGGTCTCCTTAGAAACTCAGCCCCTGTCCACCCATCTATTAATTGGTCTCGGTGTAAGTCGGGGGTTGTGTCATCCATCATTGTGAATTTGTTGTGTCATTGGCATTGTGGGGCCACCGCCTTCCGAGGGGGTGGCTTCAGCCTACACTAAGCACTAAGGAAGCAAAAAAAAAAAAAAATACTATACCTGGATTATACGAGTGTAGCTCAGGCCCTGTAAAGTACAACCATATAAATAAAGCTAGGTAAATACACACACACACACACACACACATACACACACACACATGTCGTGGCCGCGAAACGATTGAAGAAGTGGACGAAGAACAATGTGAACAGGAGCCAGCTGAACAAATGGAGAACAGAACCAACAATGACAATAACATGATTTAGTAGTGTGTGAGGAGGGTAGAGTAGACAGGAAGTGACATAGGGCGTGAAGTAGCGATACGGCACCAGTGGCCGCCGGAAGTAATAAGGGGCGTTATAGGGGGAGTAGACGCCGATACGGCACCATGAGCTTCGTGGCCTGTTCAATGACCTGAAAAAGATTTAGTATAAAACAGGACACAGTGAAGGGAAGACAGATTCACAGAGAGGAGCGAGCGAACAACCAGTTTCTCATACTGGTCTCATCACCCACCCTTGTTATAAGGCACTTAGCCTGTGATGTAATACAGTTCCCCTCAGACATAAATAGATAGCGAAAAGGGACCCCTCTTCGGCTGTCTTCCTGCTGTTGTGGACCACGGGAATAGTAAGTAACTGAGTGACTTTTGAAGACTGAGTTTATTTGATTGTGCAGTGACCGTGACTAGGGTCATTATCCAGTATATACAGTACATCCCGAATGTTTATCAAGTGTTAACGTAATGGTTCAGATTTCAGTAAGACAGGAAGATTGTCAAGAGACAAATAATGTTGTATGTGATTATTATGTTATTTTAGAATAAAATGTGTGAAACTATAAGCTGCGTGTCTCAGCCCCACTTAACGAGCCCAGGTACCTTATGACCATCTTGTGCCTAACCAAAGTATTCAGTTGATAAGCAGCTTTTTGTCTTAAGCCTTTTCATGAAAGTAAATATAGAGGAAGGGGCTCGACAAAACTGGTGTCAGGTGTGGGGTTGAGACACAAAGTATTTGATGTGTGGGAGTGATAACAGCTGAGGTAGCTTAATGTCAGGAACTCCAACTGAAAGATTTAACGTAGACTTTGTAAATCAACACGGTTATATATCAGAATCTGAATTTGACGATAGCGATAAAGAATCACTTGAAGACATGGGTGTAGATTCAACCATGAGTGGTGGGGCTGTAGGGGGTAACCGTAATATCACTACGGATGACTTGTCGATGCTGATGGCAAGACATATATTAAATGATTTTGGGCGCGTGACTGGCTTAAAATATTTTTGTGGGGGACTCGATAAGTTCGCACCTAATCCTAATCTCCCTTGCCACACCAACCCCAGAGAGTTCTTTAATGACATCGAGTCTAGAACAGTATTGAACTGGGATGAGCTAGGTAAGCTAGAGCTGACTAAGCAGCATTGTTTAGGGAATGCAAGGGCATCTTTAGAAGAATGCATTAAAGAACATGGGCAAGATTTTGTTGCGGTAAAGGAGGATGTTAGGAGAGACCCTAAGAGATTTCTACATCCGGTTACGGACAGCATACGGGGAATTGGCTCGAAAAGAGCAAAATTTTGCGCCATTGTATAAAAAATATTTCTGTGCTCGCCTTCTCTCATGCTTCCCTCCACCGTATGAGTACTCGTTGACATCGGATGAGAAGAAAGATCCTTTGAGCATATTAAACAAAGGATATGCTTGGGCTCAAGCCCACCCTCATGTGAAATTACTAGACAGGGATATAGTAAGAGAAAGGCAAGGAGGGGTAGTGGCCATAGTGGAGCCGACACCAAATACCGGCGCTATACCACGCAATAGACCATCACAAAATATTCAGCGGTGATGCGCCACCGAGAAGAGAATGGGTATCAGGGATACCCAAGTAATTTAAACCAACGACGCCCTCAGGCCCCTCAGGCAGTAGACTGCTATAAATGCGGCCGGATGGGACATATTGCAAGGAATTGTAGACAGCCCCAGGCTGCAACTCGATTCCCCAGACAAGAGGGATGCTGGATGTGTGGCCAGCCAGGACATAGGGCGGTCGGGTGTGCGTACCAACGCCCGCCTGTGTCAAGAGGTGCCGCCATGCGGCCGGGACACCAGACATACGCATTAGAAAGTGGAAGGACATGGCCCTTACAACAATAAAAAAACGCCAAATTGGTCCCGGGTTTAATGGCCTTCTACCACGCAAGGACCCAACTATTTTGTTTGAAGGTCCGGGTAGGGGCGATTCAGACGCCAGTATTAGCAGTAATAGATAGTGGATCCTCAGTCACAGTAATGGAGGAAAGGCTGTTTGAAGCCATAAATGGTAACTATGTAAATGAGGAACCACATAAGTTGAGAAGCGTATTACATAACCCTATACCTACAGTAGGTAAGGGAAATTTTAAATTAAATATAGGTCAGACGATGGAAAAGCAAGAATGTATGATTATCTCTAAAGAGATCACCCTACCAACTCATCTAATTTTAGGCCTTGATTTCATGTTCAGGAAAGAAGCCGTGATTCACCCGGTATATGCTACCAACGGAGGTAGAACACTAGCAATAACCTTTGGAGGTATTCACCTAGAGGTAGGGGATGCCCCTGATGGGTGGATAGGTCAATATCCCCAGGATTGACTAGCGGAGGAAGGGGGAGAAGGAGAAGAAGAAAATACCTATAAGGTGAAGGCAGAGGCAGATTTGACATTGTCTCCAGGCATGATAGGTTATGTTGAGCTAGAAGCACAAACAGGCTGTACAGAAGGATTGTTTCTGCCTAATGCAGGAGAAAAAGGTGGCATGTTCCTATATCCAGGGTTGGTAAAGTGCAATAGGAATAAAGATAAAAGTAGGAGTATATTTGTAATACCATATGCTAACCCAAGTCCCGAATATTTACATTTAACTCCGGACATGGTAGCAGGTCAAATAATACCTTGTAGTACAGTAACCTATGCAGAACCATCTGCTATGGCTTGTAGCATTGGGGCAGAGGACGAAAGTAAACACAATGCACAAAGCAAAGAAAGTCTAGATAGTGAAAAGAAGGAAAGACTAAGAACAATGCCAAACAAGTTTGGGGACCTGTGGGAGTGCGGGGTTTTCGGGTGGGGAACAAATTATGCGTCGGAAACACGTAATTAAAGAGTTGTGTAGGGGGGGTAAAATTTCCTAGATCTAGGGTAATTTCCTTATATCTAGAGAAAATTGCCTAACCACAATAAACCTAACCTAACCAAAATTAACCTACCCTAGCAGGGGGCTTGCCCCACCGATAACCTAACCTAACCAAATCTAACCTAAGCTAACCTAACCTAACCAAATCTAACCTATTAGATTTGGTTAGGCTAGGTTAGATTAGATTTGGTTAGGTTAGGATAGGTTAGATTTGGTTAGGTTAGGTTATCGGTGGGTCAAGCCCCCTGCTAGTGTAGGTTAATTTTGGTTAGGTTAGGTTTATTTTGGTTAGGCAATTTTCTCTAGATATAAGGAAATTACCCTAGATCTAGGGAATTTTACCCCCCTACAGAACTCTTTAATTACGTGTTTCCGACGAATAATTTGTTCCCCACCCGAAAACCCCGCATTCCCACAGGTCCCCAAACTTGTTTGGGGGAAGTGGGAGAGTATGGGCAAACACTAGAATTTTACCGTCATTTCGCCCAAGGTTACTGGTGGTTCATTCAATTTCTGCCAGAGGAAGATATAGTTACATGACTCCGTGACATGGATCGTGTGGGCGAATTGACTTTAGAGTGGGCGAATTGACTTACATGTGGGCGAATTGACTTACATGTGGACGAAATGTCTTGTGGGCGAAATGACGAAATTGCCTAACCAAAATAAACCTAACCTAACCAAAATTAACCTACCCTAGCAGGGGGCTTGACCCACCGATAACCTAACCTAACCAAATCTAACCTAAGCTAACCTAACCAAATTTAACCTATCCTAACCTAACCAAATCTAATCTAACCTAACCTAACCTAACCAAATCTAACCTAAACTACCCAAATCTAACCTACCCTAACCTAACCTAAAGAAATCTAACCTAACCTCCTAGCGGGGGGTTGGGGGTTCTCGACACACTAAACAAATATAACCTAACCTCCTAGCTCCTATAGACTCCATAGTGTGGGCGAAATGACTCCATAGTGTGAGCGAAATGACCTGTGGGCGAAATGACTATGGTATGGCGAAATGACCGGATACCAACCTAACCATTACTGTCGGCGAGCTTTCCCGATTTGTGTAGGGACAAAAATATCGGTAGACGACAGTACCATGCAGGTATCATGAGGCAAGGATGGGTAATGTCACCGTGGTTATGCAATTTGTTTATGGATGGAGTAATAAGATAAATCAAAGCAAAGGTTGGTGATGTTGGTATAGACTCAAGAGTATTCATTGGCTCGTCAAGTAACACTTAAACAATGATGTAGCACTACTACATCAAAGACAACAAAAGGAACTCAATTAATAAGGTGTTTTAATACTATCATAACCATGAATATGTACAGCCTACAAAGAGAAGATTACGACGATGAAAAAAATTTGAGTTGTTTTGGGCGAAATTGATATTCCAGGTGCCATATTTCCGTGCTCGCTGACAACACTAGAGAAGACCTGAGGTGATGGTTGATGTGCAGAGGCTTCTAAACCAGGAAAACAGTCACAGCAGAGTCTCATTAAGAAGTAAGCAAGTGGTAGGGACACATTACGTACCTACCAGTTGCTTACCTTTTGACGAGGCTCTGTTATGACTCTGTTTTCTTGGTTTAGAAGCCTCTGCACATCAGCCATTACCTCAGGTCTTCTCTATAGTGTTGTCAGCGAGAACAGAGCACAGTAATATAGCACCTGGAATATCAATTTCGCGCAAAATAACTCGAAATTCTTCCATCGCCGTAGTTTTCCCTTCGTAGGTCCACCCGCGGCGACCCCGCCTTATCCCCACAATGCACCGATGTAAACAAACTGTGACGTAGTTATGTCTGGGGCCCATTACATGTATTTAATTTTAATTTTTGGAAAAAAAAAAAAAAAAAATTTGCGACAGAAACGTTTAACAGATTAATTCAAAACATCAAAACACATGATTGGAAACAATGATTGGAATGAACTCAGTCACGGGGTAGTTAGTGCGGAGTCATTAGGGAGCTTTAAAAAGAGGCTATAAGAATATAGAAAACCCAAGTGGTAACGGAGGTAGCGAGCGCGCAGTTCTCGTCCATTATATCCCAGAGCCCATCCGTTAGGAGGTGAGGTTAGGGTACTAATCCTCGGGGCGGGGCGGACCACTCGGCGGCTGGGCAATGCGGGGCGGGGCGGGGAACACTTGTTTTGGTACCCTTCCGTCACTTCCCTGGTTTCTGAGACACTGACTATTATTCCTGGACAAGTTTTAGTGTTTTGTCTGATGGAGACACATTGTTAGCAGTGGACACGGCGACCACAGGATTGGCGGATGTAAATAATAATATAGAAAACTTTTTAACAGGTTTCCGGAAAATAAAAATATCTCCATCTGAAAAAGCAACAATTTTAGGCCAGGAAAACATTGTCAGTGTCTCAGAAAATGACCGCGCAGTCCTCGTCCATTTTGGCCAAGAGAGATCTCCACGTCTTGGTACAACGGTAAGGTAACTGTTGCACCGCTGAGGCCCCAGGCGCCGCCACCCACCGCCAGCTTAGGCCGCTGCGACTATGGGGTGACAGGGAGTTTCGTACACAAATGTTTTCGTACCCAGGTTTTGAGTATTTTCGTACATACCTGGTGTCGTTCCGTAACTCTAGTAGTCAAGTTCAACTCTGAGCTGAGTGTTCGAAACGACTGTAGTTTCATATAAATTTTTTTTTAACGAAAAACTTTTTGAGGGACGAATTAAGGGGTGTAGGGAAACGATTTTTTGGATACAAAACTATCGGGGGTAGGAAAACTAGTTTGGTGTACGAAAAAAAATTTTTTTTGGTTTTTTACAAAATCATTTGGTGTAGAAAGGATTTTTTGGTGTCCCGAAAAATTTTTGGTAACAAATTTCTACGGGTTTGACGAAACGCCCTTTTTGGTATACAATCTACGGGGACGAAACTTTTTTTTTTGGGAAAACAAATTCTACTGGGTACAAAACCCGATTTTTTGGTGTACGAAAAAAACTTTTGGATAAAAATTACGGGTACAAAAAACGCCCTTTTGATGTACAAAACAAACTTTTTGGATACCCCCCAACGACTTTTTGGGTGAAACAAAAAAACTTTTTGGAAAATACAAATCTATGGGTCCCGAAACGATTTTTTGATTTAGGGAAAACGACTTTTGGGTACGAAAAAAAAATTTTGGGTTTATACGAATCTAATTTGTTTTAAAACCCGGCCCTTTTGGTGTTTACGAATAAAACCGGGTACGAAACGACTTTTTGGGTGTCCCGAAACATTTTTTGGCTTTTACGAAAAAAGGGTTTGTACAAAAAAAACTTTTTGGTGAACAAATCAATTTGGTGTACGAAACATTTTTGGGTGTACAAAAATCAACTGGTGTACGAAACACTTTTTGGTGTACAAACTCAAGGGGTGTACAAAAAACCCCTTTTTTGGGTTTCAAAATCAAGGTTTTAATAAAAACATTTTGGGGGTGTACAAATTCAACTGGGGTACGAAACATTTTTTGGGTTTACAAAAAAGACTTTTTGATAAACGAATCAATGGGTGAACAAAAAAACCTTTTTGGATACGAACAACGGGGTTTTACGAAAACAATTTTTTGGTTTTAAAAATCAAACTGGTTTTACGAAACAACTTTTTGGTGTACAAATTTAATGGGGTACGAAAAAAATTTTTTGGGTTTTGGAGGGAATCTACTGGTGTACGCAACGATTTTTTGGTGTCGAATCTCGGGTTTTTAACGAAAAAATTTTTTTGGGTCGAATTTTTGGTGTCGAAAAAAACTTTTGGGTTTGTACGAACCTACGGGTGTACGAACGACTTTTGGGTACGAAAACGACTTTTGGTGTAAAAAAAAAATTTTTTGGTATACAAAATTACGGTTTGAAACGAAACTTTTTGGGTTTTGTACGAACAACGGGGTGTACGAAACGATTTTTTTGGTTTACGAATCTAACGGGGTACGAAACGATTTTTTGGGTTTTACGAATCTCCCTGGTGTACGAAAGGGACTTTTTGGTATACGAATCTAGGGTGAGAAACGACTTTTTGGTTAGGGAAATCTACGGGTAGGGAAACAAACCTTTTTGGTATCCCGAAGCCTGGTTGAACGAAAACGATTTTTTTGGTTTTACGTTTAAACGGGTGTACGAAACGCTTTTAGGTTTTACAAATTTCTATGGTGTACGAAAAAAATTTTGGGGTTTTACGAAACAACTTTTTGGTTTTTAGAAAAACGATTTTTTTGGGTATACGAATTTACGGGTTTGTACGAAAAAAATTTTTTGGTATACAAATCTATGGGGAAACAAACAATTTTTTTGGTATACAAACCCTACTGGGGAAACAAATTTCAAAGGGTTTAAACTAAAAAACTTTTTGGGTGAAAGAACAACTGGTGTACGAAACAATTTTTTGGTATACGAATTACGGGTTTTAAACGAAAAAAATTTTTTTGGGTTTATCCCGAATCTACTGGGTAAAAAAAAAACCCTTTTTGGTAACGAATTACGATGTACGAAACAATTTTTTGGTTTTTTTGTAGGGAATTTATTTGGGTACAAAACGATTTTTTGGTATACGAAACAAACTTTTTGGATAAAAATTTTACCGTTTTAAAAACAAATTTTTGGTATACAAAACCCAATTTTGGTATCCCAAAATTTTATTGGGTTAGGGAAAAAAACTTTTTGGTGTACGAAACAAACAACTTTTTGGTGTACGAAAAAAAACTTTTTGGATACGAACTAGGGTTTGGAAACGAAAAAAAAACTTAGGTGTACAAAAACATTGGGACGAAAAAAATTTTTTTGGTAACAAATCTAGGGTTTTCCCGAAACAACTTTTTTTTTGAGGGAAATTCAAAGGGTTGAAACAAAAAACAATTTAGGGGTATAGGGAAACATTGGTGTACCCAAACAATTTTTTTGGGTTTTATACAAAAACTATTGGTGTACGAAACAACTTTTTGGATAGGGAAAATTTTGGGGTTTACGAAACAATTTTTTGGGGTATATAAATTTCAAATGGTGACGAAAAAAACTTTTGGGTTTGGTACGAAACAACTTTATGGTATACAAAAACTTTTTGGTGAAAGGCAAAGTCTAAAAAGACTGGGGTAAAAGGGAAAAGACCCTTCCCTTTTGTCCCCCCATTTCCCGGGGGGACGGCCCCTTTCGTAAACAATAAGAAATAAGAAAAAAGGGAAAGTCCCAAGAGGCCGTGAGATTTACAAAAGGGTATTCCTTTAAACAGTGGAGGGTAAAAAGAAAAAAGGGAAATACAGATTTATTGAGTGATTTTTTACCTTTGATTTTATTTACAGCCGTCATGATACCCTGCCGGGGGGGCCCCAAATGTTTTGGTTCCCTTTTTTCCAGGCAACGCTTTTTCTGGTGGCCCTTTTTTCCCGGGAGGCGTGCTAGGCTGTGAACCCTTGACCCCCCGATAGTGGGGAAAAGTAGGGGGGATCGGGGAAAAAATGTGGGTCAAACAGTAAAAATAAATGAAGAAAAAAATAGGTGATTAGGGGCTTTGGTGGGTTTTGTTTGGGCACCCGGGCCGGGGGACAAATCCCCTCCGCCCCCCCTCGCCTCCCCAAAAAAATATCTCCCGGGTTTCAGGCTCCCAAAACCCCGGGGCACAGGGGGGTCTTGGGCCCGTGGACCCAAACAAAAACACCAACATTAAAAGGCCCTTTTAAACCCAACATTAGACCCCCTAGCCCAATGTTAAAAAATAAGCCCTTTGGCCCCCACAGGGACACTCCCCAGGAACGGGTAAAAACACACTTGCCCCCACAACACACCCCTCAAAAGGCATCTTCATGTGCTTTGGCCCCTTCCCCCTTTTGTTTTAAAAAACATTTTGTACAAATATCACCCCTTGAACCCCCGAAAAGCCAGTGGCCCTTAAAGGTGTGTTTGGTGAGTAGAACGGGAAAATAAAAACCTTTTCCACACTCCAGGAATTCAGTTTTTTAAACCCCAACGGTGGTCAGGGTGTTTTTTGTTGAGACCCAAAAATGGTAAAATTTATTTTCCCAATCCAGGCATTCAAAAAATTCTTAACACCACTGGTGTCAGGGGTGTTTGGTGAGCTCATCTTTGTAGAAAATTTCTTTTCCCACACGGAAACCCATTCAAAATTTTTAACACCACTGGGGGGCAGGGGGGTGTTTGGTGAGGTTCCCGTTTTTCAGTAAAACCCTTTTTCCCACCCCTCTAAACTTTTCAAAATTTTTAAAAACCACTGGTTTCAGGTGTTTTTGGTGAGGGGGACTGTTTTTAGTAAATTTTTTCCCACACTCTAAAATTCATAATTTTTAAACCCCACGGTGTGTAAGGGAAGTCTCAAAGGTAAATTTCTTGTTTTGAAGTTCCAACATGCTGGCATTTCAGCTCCCCCTGGTGCCTTGTGGCCTGAGCTGCCTGATCCAGGTGATTTTTGGGCCATCCCCCCTTGGGGCCCGACTATCCTGCGGGCCCCCGGGCCACTCAGCGCCCCCGGCCCCCAGCCTAAAACAAAGCAACACGGGGCCCCCCACACGGGACGGCCGGCCTGCGGGAACCCTGGGGGATGCCGCAGCGAGCCGGGTGGGCCCCCGGGCGGGGCAGCCGGCTTGGACTGGGACCTCACCCCTGAAACAGGGGTGACAGTAGCACCCCAGAGGTCACGCGTTGCCCTGACCCCCTTGCCCCGGGCCGCGGGGCCCACACCCTGCTTCCCCTCACCCCACCCCAACATTTGGAAAGGGCCCCCTTCCCCCTCCCCCCCCGGCTCCCTCTTTCTTTTCCCCCTTTAGGGGAACAACACAGCCCCCCCTCACAGGGCCCGGGCCCAAACCCCTGCACCTCCCCACAACACAAAAAAAAAAAAAGGGAAAAAAAGTGCAGGGAAGGTTTTGGGTTAGGCTAAAAAATTTAGGTTTGGATTCTTTCCCAAAGGGTTAGGAGGTTAATACCCCCGGGTTAGGAGGAGTTTAGAAAAAAGCCTTTACTTTTCGCATAGATGGGGTAACGGAGGGGGGGGGGGGGGCCCGCCAGGCCCGAGGCTGTTACGCCAAATTTCGGTTATTCCTAAGTTTCCCTAACGTACAGGGCCCGGTGTGAATAGGGATTTTCCCAGGATTAGAAAAAAATTATGGGATTTTTTCCAAGTGAAAAACCGAATTTCCTTTGGTGGGGGCGAAACTGTTTTTTTTCGTTGAGTTTTTAGTGTTTTAATAAATAGTTAAAAACCCTTTTTGTCGCAATTTTTATTTTTTTTTTAGGTAAGGTAATTTTTTTTAAAATATTTAATTTTATTATATATAATTATATATATAATATTTTTATATATAAGATATATTATATATATATATAGTAAGGCAAAAGGTTTGGTTAGGCAATTATTTTTATTTTGTTTATTTTTTGCAAAAAAAAAAAAAAAAAAAAAATTTCACAGGGAAAAAGGGGTTGGGAGAGGGGAAAACACAACAAAACAAAAACCCAGAAAAAAAATTGGTTTGTCCACCAAAAGGAAGTTCGGGTTCCCTCTGGAAATTACCCCAAATTTTTTTGGGGGTAACATTTAAAAGGATTTTTTTGTCCCCACCCCAAAAAACCCGGTTTTCGCCCAGCCCCCGAAGGGTTTCGGGTGGGCCCCGCTCCCCGAGGTTGTGGGGTTTTCGCCCCGCTCCCCGAGGTTGCGGGGTTGTCGCCCCGTCCCCCAGGTTGCCGGGTTGTCGCCCCGCTCCCCCAGGTTGCTGGGGTTTCGCCCCGCTCCCGAGGGTTTTGGGGGGGGGTTTTCCCCAGCTCCCCCAGGGGCTGGGTTTTTCGCCCCGGGCCCCCCAGGTTCCGGGGTTTTCGCCCCCGCTCCCCCAGGTTGCTGGGTTGTCGCCCAACTCCCCCAGGTTTCTGGGTTGGGCGCCCGCTCCCGAGATTTCGAGTTTTTCGCCCCGCTCCCCGAGGTTCTGGGGTTTTCGCCCCGCTCCCCGAGGTTTTTGGGGGGGTTCGCCCCGGGTCCCCGAGGTTGCCCGGGTTTTCGCCCCGCCCCCCGAGGGGGAGGGTTTCGCCCAAACTCCCGAGGTTTCTGGGGTTGGGCGCCCAGTCCCCCAGGTTGCTTGGGTTTTCGGGCCGCTCCCCCAAGGTTTTGGGTTTTCGGGGAAGATTTTAAATGCAAGGGTTGGAGTTTTTGGTTTTGCAGTTTTACCAAAAATAAACGGATTTACATGGGAAAACGTGATTTAAAAACAGGGAAATAAAGGGGGAAAAAATGCTTCACAAATTTGGGGGGAGATGATTTGGGAAGGGCTCAGCATGGGGTTTGGTTTGTGCGGAATCATTTGGGACTTTTAAAAAAAGGGGTTAAGAAAATAGAAAAACCCAAGGGTAAGGAGGGGGAGCGAAAACGGCAAGGGTTTTCGTCCAAATTTTATCCCAGAGCCCATTTCCCTTAGGGGGGTGAGGTTAGGGTACAATCCTCGGGGGGGGGGCGGGCCCCCGGCGGTGGGGAAAGCGGGGCGGGGGGGGGCACATTGTTTTTTGGGACCCTTCCTTTACTTCCCCCGGTTTCTGAGACAATGACTATTATCCCGGACAAGTTTTATTTTTTTGTTGAGGAGAAACCCTTGTTAGCAGGGGACACGGCGACCCAAAGGGTTGGCGGGTGTAAAAATAATATAAAAAAAACTTTTTTAAAAGGGGTTTTTGGGAAAAAAAAAAATATTTTTCCCACTGAAAAAGCCCAAAAATTTTAGGCCAAAGGGAAAAAATTTTTCCCGGTCTCAGAAAAGACCCCCGCAAATTTCCCCGTCCCCTTTTTGGGAAAAAGAAAATCTCCACCTCTAGGTTTCAACTAAGGTAAAAATGTTTCACGTGAGGCCCCAGGCGCCGCCACCCAAACCCCCAGCTTAGGCCCCCTGCGGGCTTGGGGGGGCAGGGGGTTTCGTACAAAAAAATGGTTTGTACCCCCGGGGTTTTTTGGTGTTTCGTACACTGATTTTTAGAATTTTCGTACAAAATGGTTTTGTTTCCCTAAATCTATTTGGGCAAGTTCAACTCTGGCTTAGTGTACGAAACGCGATTGGGTTTTATATGACCACGAAAAAATATTTGGGGGACGGGAAACTAATGGTGTTAAAGAAACGACTTTTTGGGGTTACGAAACAACTTTTTTGGTTTTAAAGAATCTACTGGTTTTAAAGAAAGACTTTTTTGGGTGTACGAAAAAAACTTTACGGTTAGAATCCACGGGGTACGGAAAAGACTTTTTTGGGGGACGAAACAATTTATGGGGATACGAACTAGGGTACCCAAACGACCTTTTTTGGGGTACGATACAACTAAAAGGGATAAAGATCTTTTGGGTACGAAAAAGATTTTTTGTGTACGGAAACAACTTTTGGGGGAGCGAAAATTAAAGGGGGCGAAAAAGAAATTTTTGGGTGTACCCAAACGGCCCTTTTTGGGTAGAATCTCTGGTGTACGAAAGACTTTTTGGTGACGAAACAACATTTTTGGGATGCGAATTAAAGGGGGTACAAAAAGATTTTTGGTGTACGAAAAAGATTTTGTGGTGTACGAATTATGGGGACGAAAACGACCCTTTTTTTGTACCCAAAACAATTTTATGGTTAAAGAATTACTGGAAATACGAAACGACTTTTGGGGGTTTTCGAAACAAAATTTTTTGGGATGCGAAATATATGGTGTAAGAAACGATTTTTGGGTACGAAAAATTTCTGGTGTCCCAAACAAACTTGCGTACGAACTGACTGGACGCCGACTATGGCCAGTGTAATAAATACACAACTTTGCATCAGCCTGGATTTTGGCGCCGCCGTACCTTTACCGTACCGTAGATAACAGTATAGTCGCCACCTGCACTAATGTCGCCAGGCGCCATATATAAGGAATGATAGCCTCACTACTGCTGTCTGTGCCACTGAAGATGATACACAGTAGGTTTACATCATGACTGTATAATCTACACTGTTTCAGCGTTGTTTTATGCTTTGTAGCTGCAAGTATAGACGGTTTACAATTTCACTACGCATTTTTTTTTCGGGCGACGACAGCGGTACGACACTCAGTAAATAAACACTAGATGGCGACTCTACTGTTGGTAGCCAAATTTTGGTAGATATTTTGTAATTTGTTCATTTATAGCCCTATGACACAGATGAAGACACAAAATGACACAGACTCTCCAGATAGCCCCTTCTAAAGCGGCTATTACACGGGCACTATTCTGCTCAGTGAGCAGATTTCACTGAGCAGTTTTGAGGATTTTGCTCGATGAAAGTCTGTTTGGTTGAGCAAACAGAGAACTACTTCGAAGCTATTTTTGCTCGTCTTTGAGTGAGCAAAAACGTTTCGTTATAAGGACCGAAATTAGGGATGACTATATTATTTATTGCAAGACCCATTTTCTTCTAAAACTCAAAAAGGACATCAACATGCCTGCTGACTGAACAGACGAGATGGAAAGCTTACTGATTGACTTAGTTCAGGACATCCTACAATATGGAACATATATAGCCCTTTATTTGTAAAAAAACATTAAAAAGAAAACATGCACCCTCAATGCCTGAAGCCTGACCTAAGTCATTTATTTACGGTGATACACAGGCGACAGGTGGTGTTGCGAGGCCGTACAGGTGTGTAGTGACAGGTGGGGTTGTATATGGTAAAGCGAGAGAGGCTAAGAGTGCAGTGTTAGCACCCGAGTGTGTGTGCTGACCTAAAAGGCAAAAGCGTAGTTCTCGCCCAAACTATAAGGGCGTCGGGCCCCGTACCACCACGGCCACGGGTACGGCGCGGGCCACAGTGGTCCATAGAAGCAAACTCACGGGGATTACAGGAAGTTTAAATGAATAAAAAAGCCTTTGACCTAATCAAAAAAACTTTCTTAATTGGTATATTGAATTGAAAAGTAGTTAGTTTGTACACTGTTTTTGAGTATTTCGTACATACCTGGTGTCATTTCGAAAACTCTAGTAGTCAAGTTCAACTCTGCGCTGAGTGTACAAAAAGACTTGGTTCATATAGACTCCCGAAACAATTTTTGGTAATAATGGACGGGGTTTTCGCGGTCGTTTTCAGAGACACCAACTTTTTTTGGAAAAACTTTGGAAGAAGTCCTTCCCCCCTATCTTATTTTTCTCCCCCCTATAGCCAACAAGCCTGGAGAACTGGCGGGAATACCGGGGTTTTGGGTGAGGGAAGCAAATATAAGTGATTTATGGCTCCAAAAAAATCATCAAAGTCACCTATAAGTAAAAATCTAACCTAACCTAACCTTAACCACAAAAGTAACCCTAACCTAACCTAACCTAACCTTAACCACAAAGTATACCTAACCTAACCTAACCTTAACCACAAAGATACCTAACCTAACCTAACCTTAACCACAAAGTATACCTAACCTAACCTAACCTTAACCACAAAAGTATACCTAACCTAACCTAACCTTAACCACAAAGTATACCTAACCTAACCTTAACCACAAAGTATACCTAACCTAACCTAACCAACCTAACCTTAACCAAAAAGTATACCTAACCTTAACCAAAAGGGTATACCTAACCCTAACCTTAACCACAAAGTATACCTAACCTAACCTTAACCACAAAGTATACCCAACTAACCTAACCAAACCCTTTAACCACAAAGTATACCTAACTTAACCTAACCTTAACCACAAAGTATACCTAACCAAAACCTAACCTTAACCACAAGTATACCTAACCTAACCAAACCCTTTAACCACAAAGTATACCTAACCTAACCTAACCTTAACCACAAAGTATACCTAACCTAACCTAACCTAACCTAACTGGACCTTAGAATTTTTGAGGCACTTCATTTTTCATAGCGGCCGTGTGGGTTAACCAAGGCTGAGCGCACGCTGGAACCTTTACAGATGTGAAGTACAATAAGCATACAATACAGTGCGGTAGTTCATTTCAGTCAAAGCCGGAAGGATGAGTTCCAAAGTATTTCCCTATTTTTTCTTGGCCTACAAAAGGTGCTTGTTTTTAATGGAGAGTTTTTATTTGCGCAACCCCCCCCCAAAAAAAAAAAAAAATGTAATAATGAAACCAACCTAACCTTATAGGTTTTAATGAAAACTTAACTAACCTTAAAGGTTTTTAAAGAAACCTAACCTAACCTTAAAGGTTTTAATGAAACCTAACCTAACCTTATAGGTTGTAATGAAATCTAACCTAACTTTAACCACAAAGTATACTTCTTTTTTTTTCTTCTTTTTTTCCGCAAAATAAAGCTATCTCCATTACAACAAGCACCGCTTATTAGGAAGCGCTATGATCATTTGTATCATTACCGCACTCAGGTCTGTATGCATTTTGCTCATCAAAACACAGATCACCGTGTAATAGTTTCGTTGAGCAGCTCAGTGAAATCTGCTCAGTGAGCAGCTGCTCACTGAGCAGAAAAGTGCCCGTGTAATAGCGCCTTAACTGTCCTGAAATCATGGATGTACAAATGTAACTACTAACGCCACCACACGTCTGTAAACAGAAAAAAAAGTTGTCCTGGCGACTTTACTGTTATCTACGGTAGATAACACGGTTATAATGGAGGAGAGTTTCACATTCGCTACAGACCTTACTACTCACGATTTCAAAAAAAAAAATTGGCTCAGTATACTGTCCACTACTACTCTACTTGCGCTCAATATAAAAAAAGATGTATATATTGAAATTATCCTTTTGTTGTCTATAGGGCAGACAGACACCCTCCTCCATCAAACCCGGTAAACTTTTACGATGGCACCAAACTTCCCTACACAATTGGGAGCAAGGTTTTTGTTTACCTTATTGTATTCTAAGAGACATTTTCTCTTTGAGCTTTCCGTCGCAAATCAATAGTTTCGGAGATATAAAACATTTTAGGTTGGGGGAAGAATATGTCTCCTGGTTTACAAAATGCCTCCTTCTTCCTCTTCTTGTGACCTCCATCGCTTTTGTTTCGGAGGCGCACCCGTTGCTACCTAACCTAACCTAACCTAACCTAACCTAACCTAACCTTACCTAACCTTTAACCTCCTAACTGGGTCCAATAATAAAATTTTAATAAAATACCAAACAAAAGCGATGCAGGTCACAAGAAGAGGAAGAGGGAGGCATTTTGTAAACCAGGAGACATATTCCATCCCCCCCACCTAAAATGTTCTATATCTCCGAAACTATTGATTTGCGACGGAAAGCTCAAGGAGAAAATGTCTCTTAGAATACAATAAGATAAACAAAAACCTTGCTCCCAATTGTGTAGGGAAGTTTGGTGCCATCGTAAAATAATACCTCAAACCCTTTTCGCACTGGCTGTAGAGGCGTGACCTCGCGAGACTCAGCAGACTCGGGCCCAAAGACCCACACACGAAAATTTTGTTACTCGCAGATTTCACA
>JACEEZ010021882.1:0-10020 GCA_016584305.1 Chionoecetes opilio | reverse complement strand
TTAATTTTTTAAAAAAGATTATTCTCAATAAACGCAAATGGCCCAAAAGGGTTTTCCTAGTAGGGGTGGAAATTGCTAATTTACCCCCGATATTAAGAAAGGGTAAAGCCTCGCAAGTAATTATCCCCCCTTTAGTCTAACTCTTGATTGTTAACTATTTGAAAAAAATTTGGGGGATAAAAATGTTTTTTTTTTGGGTGAAAAAAAAACTCAATACTAACTCCCAGATGGTTTTCGAAAAAAAAAACCCTGCTTAATAAACCTCTCGTTTTTTTTAATTCATTTATTCAAACGGGACCTAAATTCCCCTCGGTTTTAAATATACCTTATTTTCAGAAAGCCTTCGATACGTTCCCCATAAGCGACTTTTTTACAAGCTAGGGCCCCAAATGGTTTAGGAGAGTATTTGTTATGGTTTTGGCATTGGCTTTCCAAATCGAAAAAAGGGGTAGTAAAAAATGGCGAGGCATCTGTTTGGTTAGTTTCTAGTGGGGGGCCTCAGGGCTTGGGGCTTTTTTTTTTTTTTTTTCTGAAAAATTTTCAACAAATCTGCACTGCGGACTTGTATTAAATATCAAATTTTTGCGAGAAGACCCAAATTAGGGGGGGGTAAAAACATTACTAGAGAAAACGCGAACTCAAAACAAAGTGATTTCGGAAAACTATAAATTGGGGGAAAAAAAAATGGCTTTTAAAAAATTAAATTTCCGTATTTTAAAAGTAATGCTATAGGAAAACGAAAAACCCAAATATAACTACAAATGAAAAAATAAATCGTTAACTGAAGATACAGGAAAAGGTGTAGGTGCACATCAGAAATGATCTAAAACCATCCCTTGCCTAGCTGCCGAAAAAAAAAGGCAATATTTTGTTGGGCTTTATTAAACGAAAACTTTAAACATAAAACTCCGAAAGTAATACAAAATTTATAACGTCCTTGGTTGGGGCCGCACTTGGAATATGCTTTCAATTCTGGTCGCCCTTTTTCGTAAAAATCAACCCAAATTGGGAATCATGCAAAGAAAGCCCAAAAATTCTATCTCGCGAAATTCTTTTGTGAAGAGAGACTGGGGAAAACTTAATATTTTTCCTTAAAGGACGTAAAATCCGTGGGGACTGATAAAAAACCCTTTAAATCCAAAAGGGTTTGATGTCAAAAATCAAGAGAACCTTTTCGGCTTTAAACCCCTCAAGTGACAAACAAGAAAAATTTTTTAAAAAACTAAACGGTCAACGTTGCTCCCCGATCTCCGTAAAAAGATTTCAATGTTAGAGTCGTTGATGGATGGAACGAAGTTACCATCAAATGTTGTCGGGAGGTCCACACAATAACTACATTTAAAAACAGACTTTGACGCGCACTTGTAAAGTGGGATGATGGGTATTGATAGTCCGAATTCATATCTAGTCCCCCGTATCGATTAGTTGTAGTTGGTAGTGGTTAGTTTGTAAGTTAAGTATGTTTTTCCATATCCATCATGTCTGCAGCTATGAAAACTTCCATGTTCCTATCCTTCTTTAGGGCATGGTATCATTTTCCAAACTGTTTTCCTTACAGTAGTTGATAGTTAGTAGTATTTAGGTTCGCAGATACCCTCTTATTGACCCATAGGTCTCCTGGTGTCTGTTGATTCCTATGGAATCCTAGTAATCCTCCTCCGCCTCCTCCTCTTCTTCCTCTTTCCTCTTCCTCTTCCTCTTCCTCTTCCTCTCCTCTTCCCTCTTCCTCTTCCTCCTCCTCCTCCTCGTTGGAATCGAGAGTTGGATCAACAATCAAAGATAAACATTTATTATCTGAAATAACCATTTCCAGGCTACAAGAACATTCCCTAATTGTCGTACGCATAAAGACAGTGGAGGGGTGTACCATTATCATTCTTTACATTAAGATAATTGTGCAAGCAATCGAATCGATAAAGTAAATCAAGATCATTATGACTACAGTCTGACGCAAAGATTAAGCTAAAACGGTAACTGCTAACTATTGGGATCAATATATCTTCCTCCTAAAGCAAATGACGGAATTAGATTGCCTCCTGTATGATGGACGAGATAAAGTCCTTTCAACAATAATAACGATACATTTATATGTGGAATATTTTAACCATCTCGTATAAACCTGGAATAATAATTCTGCTGATAGAGAAGGTATGCATTGCTTGATCTGGTAAACGAAGTATATTTAAATCAGGTGGTCGTGACTACACAGGGATAATAGTATCCTAAATTTAGTTTTCCACTACCAAGACTTTGATGCTGATTGATTATTGCGATATAGGTGAACTATTGGGCAAACAGTGGATCAACATGTAATCAGATGTTCGGCATAAATTGCAAGTAGACGCACGGAAAAATCGGTTATTATATCCCACCTACAATAAAGCTTTTCATGTCAGGCTCCAGAAGAATCTCAGAGGTAACCATACTGTGTTTCAATCTGAGAAACTGAGACTTGACATGTGCTCATGAGTATGGCGCGCGGTGGCAGTAGCTCAGTAATCGGGGCGGTTTGATGTGCTCGGTGCTCTAAAGGTGATCCTTGTAGAAACTGTAGGATACCTCCAAACGTAAACTGGTGATACAGGCTGCCAAGGAGTGTATGGGGAGCACCCGGTCAAGGCGGTGGTTTTGTCTCGACGGAGACGCTGGGAGAAAAATCGAGAGAGTCGCGCTGCCAGGCTTGCTGGGAGCCGGGACCAGACACAGGGCTCTGTCCCACACGCTGGACTAGAACGGCCCTCCTGAGGAGAGACAAGGAGAGGTATGTCCGAGGAGTCTCGCTGAGATTTCGAGGGTCATTTTGAACGCTAATGACTTCCGTGACCCGCCCTACCGAGCCCTGAAAAAGCTCCCGTTCCAAGTCTCCTTCTCTGGGGGCGAGTGCTATATTCGAACCAGAAACAGCACAGATGGGCGCCCGTTCGGACATGGATGGCAGATGGCTCCCGTTGTCTAGTACTTTTGGGCAGTTGTTCAGCGGTGGATGACCCTCCAACTGAGCAGCTTCCACGACCACTGGGTTACAGGGTAGTGGATGCAGATCCCTTTGCCTTCCATTGACGAAACATGCACCCTCTCCTTGACGAATATCAGAAGGCTGTAGCAGTTGAAGGGTGGAAAGGCAGCTGTGTTTTGTATAATCAGTGCGGACTCCTCAAAGCTGGGGGTGAAGGCCGATGATCCGCGGGTTGCAAACTGTCCCTGACTGCCGTGCCGTGTGGCATCCAGGGTACCATTCCCTCCCTGACTGGAAAAGGGGGACTGGTCGGCCCTTATCTGGAAAGGGAAGAGGGGACCTTCAGGACTGTGCAACATTTCGCGGTATTGCAACTGGGGCTCAGCGTACCAGGGCAAGGTGCTTGCCCATCTATTGCTGACTACGAATTGGCCCAAGTCCATCTTGGTGAAGGCATCAGAGACCTCAGCAGTCGGGGTTCACGCCTGTAAGTCAACAACGGACCGTATCCTAGCGCTTCGTGTCCTAGTGGATGACGCCGACGTGAGTTTCGACAAGGGGAATGCTTGCAGCCTTGTTGATCTCAAGAGGCGTTTGAACCTCAGTGCAATTCGTGATCCACTCTGGGTCTTCCTGCGACTTCGAGGATTTCCTGCAAGGACTATTGTTTGATAACTCCTGTCTGTATCTGGGACTGAGGAGTTGCTGTGAGTGTGGGGCAGGTTGTAGCCCAGGCTTCTTTCTTTCTCTTTCCTGTGAATACAGGAGTGGAGGCAAGGGGGCGTCCTTGCCCCAATCACTCTTTCAACGCTTGTATGGACTGGTATTGGACAAGGGTTGTAGATCAAAGTGATTGTGGATCATCCGTCGCGGCAACACCAAGATCACTATCTTGCTTGTTTTTTGTCCGATGATGCAGTAAATCCTTATGCTGAGTCGCTGGAGGACTGGTATGGCTCTCGAGGCCCTGCCCGAGGAGGCAAAGCCTTTGGGGACTTGAGGTCTCCTGGCTCAACACCAAGGTCCAGAGGTGTGTTGGAGACTTAGCTAATGAGCAAGTCAGTCCTGTTCATTATGCGTGTGGTTAGGACATTGAGATGCTTGGAAAGTTTTACCAACATAACGTTGGTAAGCGCAGGTCCATATGACGGCGGCTCACGTCAGAAGCCTTAAGGTCGGATTGGCATGCCCACGGGTGTTATGGACTCGCTCAGTGGGAAGTCATTTGGCGGTGTTGTCCGGGTACCTGTGGCAGTGAAGGACAAAGATCCGGATTCTTCAGGTCGCTTTGTGATCCCTGGTCCTTACTCTATGTTGTGAGACATGGACACTAATAGTGACTTGAAAGAGACGACTCAATGCTTTGGGTAATAGTGTCTTACCAGAATCATGGGGTGAATCGCTGGGGATGAATTTACGTGTCAAATCAGCGATTGCAACCGTGAGACTGAAAAATCGAGCCTATTACAGGCGACGCGCCCCCGTCGTATGCCCCCAATGATTGATTGAATATAATACAGACAGATTTTCACGAAGATCATATCAGGGTACTAAGACTTGTTTGATTGGATTGACCTACTTAAATGGTAATAACGCCGAAAACATATCTAATATCTTCACAAACAAACTCAATGCGGGGTTTTGTTGAAAAATAAGGTCCTATGGTAAGAAAACATTTTTTGATATATAGTTGAATATAAGTTTACCCCCCACCCAAAAGCGATCAATAATGCGGACTGCGATTCTAGAGATACAATGACGTAAAGCGTCGTTGCCAAGGAATTAATAAAGAGTCTAAAAAGCGAGAGTATGCAGAAAAATTGCAAAGGAATCCACATCAACCGCGAAGAAGGGTTTTCTTTCAATACGTTTCGAAGTAGAAACGGTCAAAAAAATGTATTGGGCCCACACTGAAAGATCAGAAATAACATCTTAGTAATGATAATAGAGAGTAATGTTGCTGTCGCGTACTCAATGATTACTTTAATGCGGTTTTATTAAAGAAGACGAACTCCATTACAGAACCCGTAACATGTTTGCGGGACTCGAAAATGATGATTGTACTAGGATAGAGATAACAGTATACGAAAAAATAATCAAAGTATTTGCAGAAACTTGACCCTGCAGCAAAATCCGTGGGGGTGGAAGCGCAAATCTTGCCCGAGTTACTTCGGCTAATGTCACAGTCAACTTCGCTCCCATTACAGTTATTTTCGAATAAATCGCTAAGGGACAAAAATAAGTATTTTCCTAGTGTGTGAAATTTGCTAATGTTTACAGCTGATATTCAAGAAAGGAGTAAGAGCACCGCGCAATAATTAGCGTCCAATTAAGTCTAGACCGTCTGTGATTGTTAAACTATTTGATAAAATATTGCGGGATAAATAGTGTCTTTTCGTCTTTTCCTCGATGAAAATAACTCAATATTAACATTAAACTCTCGCCCAGCATGGATTTTGAAATAAGAATCCTGATTTACAAACCTACTGATTTTTTTATTTAATGTCAATTTATTCAAACTTGGGCTGGGCCGCTAAAACTCCCCCTCGGATATAATAATACCTTGATTTTTTCAGACAGAATGCCTTCTGATACATTCTCCCTAAGCGAACTTTGGACCAAGCTGAGGGCACATGGCTTAGAGGCGAGCAGTTTTGTTCATTGGATTGGGCGGATTGCTTTCATTCAAATCGTAAACAACGGGTAAGTAATAAATGGCGAGGCATCTGATTGGTTGGAGGATGTTACTAGTGGGAGTGCCTCAGGGCTCGGTCTTGGTCTTAACTCTTTTTTCTGATATATCTCAATGATGTGGACTGGCGGGGGGAGAGCGGACTTGTTTCTAAAATATCCGAAATTTGTGCTGCTGACACCAATTAGGGGCGGTAAAGCATATACTCGAGAATAACTGCGAACTCATACAAAACGGTGATCTCAACAAACTATCAGATTGGAGTGATAATGGCTATAAAATTCAATTCGATATGTAAAGTAATGCATATAGGCAACGTTACCTCATATTAACTATCATGATGCAAAATAAATCGTTAATCCTGAGAGTCAGCAGGAAAAGGTTTAGGTGTCCCTCATTAGTATGTCTTAAACCAGTCCCATTGCCCTAGCTGCCAGTAAAAAAAGGCTGAATAGATGTTGGGCTTCATCATTAACTCAACTTTGAACTGAAAACTCCGAATAAATGGACCGATTATACACGTACTTTGGTTAGGCTGCACTTAATATGCCGTTCAATTTATAATTATATATATATGCCGTTCAATTTTGGTCGCCATGTTTTGTCGTAAAAGATTTCAAGCTAAATTGGAATCAGTTCAAAGAGAGAAATCCAAACTAGAATACCAAAATCTCTGCGAAATTCCATCTTATGAGGAGAAGCTACTGACTGCTGAACCTTGATATGTTTTCCTTAAAGGGATCGTAGAAATCCGCGTGAGGTGACTTGATAGAAACCTTTAAGAATCGCTAAAAAGGAATTGATTTCATTAATCCACCAGAGAACCTATTCGAGCTTTCTCCTCCGTGACAACAAGAAATGACCTGGTTTTAAAAAACTGAACGGATCAACGTTGCAATCACTGATCTCCGTAAAAATATTTCAATGTTAGTTGTTGATCGATGGAACAAATGTACCGAGCAAATGATGTCGATGCCAGCACATAACTTCATTAAATAGACGGGACGCGCACTGTAAAAGTAAATGGGTATTGATAGCCCTGCGAATTCAATGAATATAGTCCCCCAGGATCGATTTAGTGTTAGTGGTAGTTTGTATTTTAGGCATATTTCATATCCTATCATTCTTCACTACGAAACTTCCCGATGTTCCTAGCTTTCTTTAGAAGGGAAAATGGTATCATTTTCCAACTTCTTCTTACATGTCAGTTGGATTAGGTTATGTAGTATGTAGTAAAACAGATACCCTATTTTATGGAACCAAATAGTCTCCTCTCCTGGTGGTCTTTGTTTCCTAATGTTATTTCCTATGTATTCCTCTGTATTCCTCCTCCTTCCTCCTCCTCCTCCTCCTCCATCCTGCACCTTGAAACTTCCATGTTTCTATCCTCTTTAGGGACAATGGTAATCCATTTTCCAAACTGTTTTCTTACTAAGTAGTTGCTAGTTGTAGTAGTATGTAGTTTCAGACAGATACCCTCTGCTATGGAAGCCAATAGGTCTCCTGGTGTCTGTTAACTCCTATGTAATCCTAATTCCTATGTAAAAAAAATCCCTCCTCCTTCTCCTCGCTCACTCCTCCATCTTCCTCCTTCTCCTCTCTCTTGCTCAGGCTGGTTTTTGATCAGGGGAGATGGAAAGATATTATGGGATTTAAAGAGTTTTTTAATTCACGTAATTTTCATAGCCACATAACGCAATCTGTGTCATATCCCCCTCACCTCTCTATCACACACTATCTCATCACACAACACCCAAAACTTACACACACACCACACACCACACACACACACACAACACACCACACAATACACGCACACTACAAACAAGGACACACACAACACACACACACACACACACACACAGACCACGACACACACCACAACCAGCACATTCACACACACACACACATTACCACCACGCACAGCACACCACCAGACACACACACCACACACAACACACAGACACGACACTATACACACACATGGACACACACACACAAGACACACATGCACACACAACAGGCACACACACACACAGCAGCACATAGAGACACACACACACGACACACACAATACACGGCACAACACGACACCACAGACACACAACACACACCACACACACCACACAGGACAACCACACATACACACACACCACACAACCACACCAAACACACTCACACCACACACCCACACACACTCACACACACACCTTTTCCCGGGGAGCACCATCCACCTATTACAACCATCACGATCCTCTATCACTTTTACCGATCACCATCACCCAATCATCACAACACAATCACACTGATAACAAACCACCATCAACTTTACACAACACTACCATTACAACACAACCACCAACAATCCATCCCAGCGACGCATCTCTCCCCCCTATCCCATACACCACTAAGGCTCTATGACGCTGGGGTTTGTGGGAAGGCTAGTAAGCCATGTCACGAGCACGACGGTGGATGGGCGGGGTGGTCTCATGGTCCTGGGCTCACAAACACTTGATAAAGTCCGTCACAGAAGCGCCTGCTGATGGATGGTGTGGGCCCGCCTGACCCAGAGCTCGCGAGGGGAAATAGTGTTTTTTGTTTTGTGGCATTCAGGCAAACGAACAGTCCTCACACAACAGCGGCGAGCAGCGAGGGGCCTTCAGCACGCGTCTAAGCCATAAACACCGAGCGGAAAACACACCACCTTCCCTCAGGCCATTCATCCTTGCAGTAGCAGCGGCGTGTTGTTTGGTGTTTATTCAGTATGGAGGAAACTTACGTTGTTTTTTTTTATAACTTTTTTCACTGTTCTGCTTCTCACATTTGTTTAGTGTATGTTTTTTTTCCTACTATACTAACTTCTTATCCAGGAATATTGAGATGGGGTCGTTTTATTAAGGGAAACTTAAGTGGTAGTTATAGAACGGTCGTTTGTTTCCGGTATAGGACAAAGAATAACAAGTGAAGAAGGGCAGGGACTGCGTGATGTTACTGTATAGCGCCCATGATCATCGTCGAGTTGACAAGACACACGCAACCACACACACACCACCCTACCACACCACACACACCCCACACACACACACACACCACACACAACACACACACACACACACCACAACAACACACAACACACGACCACGACACACCACACACATACACACACACAACACACACGAGGCCAGAAGGAGTAAACACCACACAACAAGGCACACACACACACACACACACAACACACACACACAACACACACCACCAACGACACTACACACACACACACCCACCCCACACCACACACACACACACACACCCACAACACCACACACCCCACACACCACACACACACACACACACACACACACACACACACCACACACACACACACACACAACACACACACAACACACACACACACACACACACACACACACACACACACACACACACACACACACACACACACACACACACACACACACACACACACACACACACACACACACACACACACACACACACACACACACACACACACACACACACACACACACACACACAAAGAAGAGGAGGAGGAGGAGGATATCACACTGGATGAACATGTGTTTGTGTTTCTCGGTGCCTTTATGCAGTTTTTAATTGGATATTCAGTCGGCTGGGTAAGAGTTAACAACGGGAACAAAGACAGTCTTATGTCTGATCTGCGCTGTCTCTATAGCCCGCTTGTTGAGTTGGCACACTCGCTTGTTGAGTTCTCTGCGCTACGCTCGTCTCTCTAAGGGCCAGGGGTTCTCAAACTGGGTGCCGCGGCACCCTGGGGTGCCACGGACAGCGCCTAGGGGTGCCACAAGATTGCCATGAATTTTGGCAATAATGGCAATAGAATGTAATAGTACTCCTTGCGTAACCAAATTTTCTTTGTTTATACGCGTCGGTCGTCCAGTACCTGATCGGTTCTTGTCCCATTTTTGTCAGTGAGGCACTATACATCGAGCTGTACGTGTGTATTCCTTGCTGCTTCTGATATTCTGCAGCTGTATTGAACTTGCAATGGATAAGTTTGTCATTAAGAAGAGAAAACATGGAGATAGTGGTGAGGGTGAAGAAGGAAACGAAAGTAGAAGTACGAGTGAAAAAGATTTGGCCATTCCCACAGCAAAAAATCAGCTTCCAAAAAAAGCAGGAAAAAATCGCTCCTATTTGGATAATTATCTAGATTTGGGATTCTTTTGGTGTGGCGATGAGGTTATCCTAACCCACTGTGTGTTATTTGTGGTGATAAATTAGCTAATGAGGCGATGGTACCCAGCAAATTAAAGAGGCATTTATCTTTAAACATGGTCTCTTGCCACAAGCTCAAATCCTAAAATTTTTA
>JACEEZ010021881.1:0-20017 GCA_016584305.1 Chionoecetes opilio | reverse complement strand
AAATATGGTTATAATATATATAATAGTTAGTCACACTCATTTATCATCTAAAGTTTGAAATTCATTTCAGTGTTTGAGTTATAGCTACTCAATTATCTTTCAATTTTCGGTTCATAAGTCATCAATAATTCCACAAGGAAATTCATAGTAAGGGTAATGATTGTGAAACCCATGGCAATATGCATATCAAAATAATTGCCTTCATGTGTATAATCCAGTAATAACATCTCATAAAACTTTTTCTACTAAAAATTAGACAGAAACAAGTTTTAATTGTGTTTTAGTACTGAAAACGGCCCTCGACGAGAACGAGCAGATACACATTCTAAAATTCGTAATAACTTCTTTGAGCTACCATGTTGGAAAGTCTAGCATGCAGTTTTGTACAGTCTTATGATGTAGTCAAGCAATAAAATTGGTTTTGTGACCTGCCCTCATATGATACCGCTTTCTCCTCTGGCCCATGGACTATTCAGCTTGGTGTAATATAATAATGTTAATAATCAATTATACTGACATACATGCCAGGGTCCATTAAACCAAAGCTCTTGTATGGACCTCATGCCATGATATTTTCGTTGTCTCTCGTGGACCAAAGTGGACTATTGATATATATTGACATACTTAATAATTTCAAGTATTAAGAGAAGTGATGAGATATAGTTTAGGGGTCAAGTTGAAGGACGAGATAGACGAGAAGTGACATGATAACAAAGAGGACATTATTATCGATGTGGAACGAAAGAAAAAGTATTATAAAGCAGCATCAACAGTAACAAAGCAGCAGTAACAAAAACAGCAGTAACAAAACAGTAACAAAATAATAGAAAACATAGAAAACTAAACAAATGGGGTGCCGTTACAGGAAGGCAACACCCTAACAACATCATCTGATCCGATCTGATGCAGCGAGAGGAGGCGGAGGAGTGATGAACTGCGAGAGATATGAGAATGAACTTAATTTTGCGCGAGGAAATGGAGGGCTGAGAGTGGAAGGAGCGTTGCTATGGAGGGGAGGGAGAAGGAGGGGGAAGGAGGAGGAAGGAAGAGGAGGAGGATTACATAGGATTACATAGGAATAACAGACACCAGGAGACCTATTGGTCCATAACGAGGGTATCTGCTGCACTACATACTACTAACTATCAACTACTTGTACGAAAACAGTTGGAAAATGATACCATGTCCCTAAAGAGGATAGGAACATGGAAGTTTCATAGTGCAGAATGATAGGATATGAAAAATACTAACTACAACTACCACTACCACTACAACTAATCGATACGGAGGACTAGATATGAATTCGCACTTTCAATACCCAATAATTTACTTTACAGTGCGCGTCAAGTCTGTTTTTAAATGTAGTTATTGTGCCGGCTCCGACAACATTTGCTGGTAACTTGTTCCATCGATCAACGACTCTAACATTGAAACAATTTTTACGGAGATCGGTGATGCAACGTTGACCGTTTAGTTTTAAACCATTATTTTTTGTTGTCACTTGAGTTGAAAGCTCGAATAGGTTCTCTTGATTAATGACATCATATCCTTTTAGGATCTTAAAGGTTTATATCAAGTCCCCACGGATTCTTCGATCCTTTAAGGAAAACATATTAAGTTTCCGCCGTCTCTCTTCATAAGATGAATTTCGCAGAGATGGAATTAGTTTGCTTGCTCTTCTTTGCACTGATTCCAATTTGGCTTGATCTTTTACGAAACAGGGCGACCAGAATTGAACGGCATATTCCAAGTGCGGCCTAACCAAGGACGTGTATAATTGTGTCATTACTTTCGGAGTTTTATGTTCAAAGTTGCGTTTAATAAAGCCCAACATCATATTTGCCTTTTTACAGGCAGCTAGGCAATGCGGACTGGTTTTCAGATCATTACTGATGACACCTAAATCCTTTTCCTGCTGTACTTCAGTTAACGATTTATTTTGGATTTGATATATATATTTGAGGTTGTCGTTGCCTATATGCATTACTTTACATATATCGGAATTGAATTTTAATAGCCATTTATCACTCCAATCTGATAGTTTGTCGAAATCACTTTGTATGAGTTCGCAGTTTTCTCTAGTATATGCTTTACCGCCTAATTTGGTGTCATCTGCAAATTTCGATATTTTAGATACAAGTCCGCAGTCCAGATCGTTGATATATATCAGAAAAAGAGTAGGACCCAAGACCGAGCCCTGAGGCACCCCACTAGTAACATCTAACCAATCAGATGCCTCGCCATTTATTACTACCCGTTGTTTACGATTAGAAAGCCAATCGCCAATCCATGAACATAATTGCTCTCCTAAGCCATGTGCCCTTAGCTTGGTCAACAGTTGCTTATGGGGAATTGTATCGAAGGCTTTCTGAAAATCAAGGTATATTACATCCGAGGGAAGTTTAGCGTCTCACTTTGAATAAATGACATTAAAAAAATCGAGTAGGTTTATTAAGCAGGATCTTTTATTTCGAAATCCATGCTGGGAGTTTAGTATTGAGTTATTTTCATCGAGAAAAGACACTATTTTATCCCGCAATATTTTCTAAAATAGTTTAACAATCACAGACGTTAGACTAATTGGGCGATAATTACTTGCTAGGCTCTTACTCCCTTTCTTGAATATCGGTGTCACATTAGCTAATTTCCACATACTAGGAACATTTTTGTCCATTAGCGATTTATTGAGAATAATCTTTAATGGGAGCATAAGTTGACTGTGACATTCGCGAAGTAATCGCGGCGAGATTTCGTCCACCCCCACGGATTTTGCTGGGTCGAGTTTCTGCAAATACTTTGATATGTCGTCTACTGTTATCTTTCCTATTTCCAATCTATCACTTTCGAGTCCCGCATACATGGTTACTGGTTCTGGTAATGTAGCTTCGTCTTCTTTAATAAATACCGCATTAAAGTATTCATTAAGTACGAATGCCATGCTCTTATTATCATTTACCAAGATGTTATTCTTATCTTTCAGTGACCCAATACTTGTTTTGACGTTTTTCTTACTTCGACCGTATTGAAAGAACCTTTTTGGGTTTGATTTGGATTCCTTTGCAATTTTTTCTTCATACTCGCGCTTTTTAGTCTTTATTAATCCTTTGCAACGATGTTCTACGTCATTGTATTTTCTAGAATCGCAGTCCGCATTTGATCGTTTGTATACTTTATACGCTCGTCGCTTACTGCCAATGATTTGTTGATTCTCATTAGTCATCCAACTGGGTTTGTTTATGTTATTTAGACGTTTTCTTATCATGGGAACATGTTTTTCAACCACCGATTGGAGTTTATTTGTGAATAAATACACATGTTTTCGGCGTTATTACCGTTTAGTAGGTCAACCCAATCAACTTCGCTTAGTACCCTGCTGATCTTCGTGAAATCTGCTTTATTATAATTGGGAACTAATAACCGATTTTCTGTGATGTCTACATTGCAATTTATGCCGCATCTGATTAACCTGTGATCACTGTTTGCCAAATGTTCACCTATATCGCAGTAATCAATCAGATCAGTGTCGGTAGTAAAAACTAAATCTAGGATACTATTATCCCTTGTAGGCTCACGGACCACCTGATTTAAATTAAATATACTTCGTTTACCATATCAAGCAATCGCGTACCTTCTCTAGCAGCAAAAATATTATTCCAGTTTATACGAGGTAGGTTAAAATCTCCACATATAATTGTGTCGTTATTATTGTTGATAACTGACTTTATCTCGTCATAGAGGAGGCCATCGACTTCCGCATTAGATTTAGGAGGACGATATATTGTCCCAATAGTTAGCAATTTACCGTTTAGCTTAATCTTTGTGTAGACTGAGTCATAGTGGTCTTTATTTACTTTATCGATTTCGATTGCTTGCAAATTATATTTAATGTAAGGAATGACACCTCCACCTGCTTTATGCGTACGACAATTTAGGAATGTCTTATAGCCTGGAATGTCTATTTCAGCTAATAAATGTTTATCTTGTGTGTTTACCAACTCTCAGTGATACTAACGATATCTGGCGTTTCGGCAACAACGTATGCTATTAGTTCGTTACGCTTTAAAATAATGCTTCTGGCATTTGTATATAGTGATTTAAGTTCTTTAATAGTTTTGGTAACCTTGCGTGAGGGTTTACCGGCAGGGTGTCTGGGGTCCACTGTACCACGGCGCTTGATTAAGTTTCTTTGATTAGTATTTGCGGAAACGGAACGTGACCCAGCGTTGCTGTGGGGTAAGAAAGGGGTTAAGGTGATGCTGCTACTGCCGTCCGCTGGTCGTTTTTTTATCTGTAAGAAGCAACTTTATCATTTAGCAGACGTCCTAATCGTGCATGGCCAACGGGGCTGAGGTGTAGTCCGTCATCCCCAAACAGGATGGAATCCTCAACCAGGATGGGGTCCTCGTAGAAATTATCCCAGAAGTTTGCGAAGTCTACATTTTCCTGCGCACAAAGACCCCTTAGCCGGTTATTTGCGCTGAACGCTTTATCGTAAAAGCGTTGGCCAACACCTAGTCTGGGGAGAATTCCTGAAATAATGATATGATTAGTTTTAGTCTTGAATTTCCGGATCAACTTCCTGTACTTGTCCAGTATTTCTTCAGATCTGCTACTGTACACGTCGTTGGTTCCTGCATGAATGACATAGAGTGTTATCGTTAGTGTTCTTGGTGACGTCATCGCAGGCTGTAGTGATGTCGTCGAGTCTGGCTCCTGGGAAACAGAAGCGCTTCCTTTTGTCACTTGTAACCCTACCACAAAACTCCACCAGCTGTCCTCGGAGAATTGAGTCCCCGATCAATCTGGTCTCGTGTACGTCTTCTTTCATTTCGCCAAGAACCTGAAATTTGTTGAAGGTTGTGATCGTTAAGGGCGCCTTAACTGCTGTTGATCGTCACGATCCTCGCCTTACTGGAACGAAGGGAGCAGGTGAAGGAGAAGACGAAGGAGCGGGGGGGGAGGAGGAGGCTGGTGTAGAGGACTGAGAAGGGAGGAGGAGGGGGAGGAGGAAGAGGAGGGGTAAGAGGGGAAGGAAGGCGGGGAAAAGGGGGAGGAGGAGGGGAGGAAGGAGGAGGAGGAGGGAGGAGGAAGGAAGGAGGAGGAGGGGGGAGGGGGAAAAGGAGGAAAAGGGGGGGGAGGGGGAAAGGGGAGGGGGGGGGAAAGGGGAAAGAGGGGCGAGGAGGGGGAGGGGGGAGGGGGCGGGGAGGGGGAAGGAGGGGGAGGAAAAGGAGGAAAATCGGGGGAAAGGGGGGGGTGGGGGGGGGGGAGGAGGAGGAGGAGGAGGAGGAGGAGGGGGAAAGGAGGGGGGGGAGGGGGGAGGAGGGAGGAGGAGAGGGGGAAAGGAGGAGGAGGGGGAAAGGAGGGGGGGGGGGGGGGAAAGGAGGAGGGGGGAGGGGAGAGGGGGGAGGAGGGGGGGGAGGGGAGGGGGAAGGAGGAGGGGGAAAGGGGATAAAGGGCTGGCAGGTGGTCCCCCCAGGGACTCTTTAACCTTTTTAACGCACCCTAAAGTTCGGCGGGGAAATGACTTAAAGTGAGCTATTAAATTTCGTCAAGGTTTTAAAAAAGGGGGAAGTGGGGTGTGTGGGTTGTGTGTGGCCTGGGGGTTTCGTGGGGTTTTGGCCTTGTGTGCGGTGTGTCCCTCTGTGTGTATGTGTGTGTGCGTGCGGGGCTTTTTGCGTGGGGAAAAAAAGGTAGGGTGTTTCCCCTATTTTTGTCGCTTTTGGGACCCTTTTAAATTTTTTTCTGGACAAATCAGAGACCCCCCGGGGCAAGGACCTAAAAGCTGCGTCAGGAAATCAGAGCCCCCGGGTTGCCTCGGGGCCCCTTGTGCCGTGCAGGTGTGGGGCCCCCTTATCTTCACAAATTTTTCGTGCCCTTTGGGGAGTTGGAACCCCCCACCAACCCCCGACTGGTTTTGTGTTTTTTTTCCTTTTTTAGCTGCTTTTTTGGGGAATCATTGGGCGGGAGTAAAAACCGCCGAATGACCCCCCTGTAGGGGCAAGAGAAGGTTTTTTTTGGGAAGTTTCTACAAGGGAAATGCAGGAAAAACACCCCGCCCACAAAAAGGCCTTGCTGCGGGTCCCACGCACGTTTTTCAGGGGCGGTGGCGCCTCATGCTCAAGAAAAGAGGAACCACCCCGGGGACCCGGGAAAAACTGCCAATAAAAAGTATTATGCGAAAGCATGGGGTCAACGATGAAAAAAGGGAAAAAACGAAGAGCAAAAGCGTAAACCCAAAATTTAGCACCCAAAGCGATGGAAGCTACGCTATGGGTTTAAAAGCCCCAAAAAAACGAGAAAATGACGAACTTAACAAAACCCCCCGAACGGAAAAGAGGAGGAAACCTTGGTTCCTTTTTTTCCAAAAAACCCCTCAAAAAGGAATATCCCCGGCGGTGATTAAGGGGGATAAACTAGCAGGAAGAAGTAGAGTTTAAAGAGCGAGGCAAAGGAGGTGAAGGAGGGACGCGACACCATTGCTGGGGAAACGATGTGGGGGAGGAGGGGGGTGTTTGAAGACTCCAATGCCCAGGGTCGCCCGGAAAAACCTGCAGATGGGGAAACCCCCCCGCGTCCCCCGAACAAGTAAAGAAATGGTTAAACAGGCATTAGTGAATGGGGAAGGACAACCCACCCCGGGGAGGGTTGGCGGGAAAAAGGGGCACACGGGAAGAAGAGCATCCCCCAGGGGTGAAGGCGTGCCCTCCGTCACTGTCACCGATTTTGGGGTACCCCCCGCAGCAAAAGGGCCACCCCGCCCCCGGGCCCAAAGGGGAAAAATGCATGGCGGGCCGGGCCCGAGCGTGGAAAAAACAGCGTCCTAGTTTTTTGGGTGGAGGATTTGCAGGGGCCCAAGGTGGTGGCGCCTCAAAATTACCCCCTGCATTGTGGGGCCTCAGCGCCGCTTTGGGGGGCGCAACGCTGAAGCAGCTTTTAAACGAGGAGTTTGCTGGCGTGCAATTGAAGGTCCGCCGGGGGAAACGCCGCCCCGCAAACCATCAGGGTTGGGGTGGGCCTCCTGGGCAGGTTGGGCCCGCTGGGGGAAACCGCCTTAAGGCGTTGCTCGGGGGGCGGAGGGGGGTGGAGGCGCGGGTTTGGCGTGACCCCAAAAAAAGGGGGCGTCCCCCTTATAGGCCACGGCGGCCGATAACACCCCCCAAGCTGCAAAAGGGATTTTCCCCAAAGTGGCAGTGCCCGGGGGCCCCCGCTGGAGGAAAAGGGCGTCACAGAGCGTCCTGATAAAGGGACCCCCGCCACCATTTTTATCCGGCGCCCGGCCTTTATTTACCTTGCTTGCAGGCCAAAAAAATCTCCGCCCTGCCCCGCAAATTTCCTGGCCGCAGGGGGTTGAAAAAACTATCACCCGCCAACAGCACCAAACTCCTATCAATAGTCCCACGGTATGGGGCCCCAAAATTAACCCAAAACCCTTCATTTTTTAGTAATAACCAAACCCTAAATTGGAAAAAAGCTAGAACATGCCCTTTAAGAAACAAATTTTGGGGTATGGACCACTGAAAATAAATTTTATTTTAGGATGGGAGCTACTTTTAAAAAAAGGGGGGGCCCTCACGGACGTACTCAAAAATTTCCGGGGGGACTTTGTTCCTTCCCCCCCCAAAGACTTTAAAAGCTCTCTCAGCGTTCTGATTGGTCCAAACCCCGGGCCTTTAGAGAAAAGAAATTTACGCAAAAAATGCGTGTGTGTGTGTTTTTTGGAGAGAATGCGGGGGTGGGTTTTTAAAGAGAATTTCGTGTGTTGTGTTGTGTGTGTGTGTGTGTGTGTGTGTGGGGTGTTTGAAAGAGAATGCGGGTGGTTTTTGTGTTTTGGGGGTTTTAGAGAGAAGCGTGTGGTTTTTAAGGGGTGTGTGTGTGTGTGTGTTTGAGAGGGGAAATTTCGTGTGTGTGTGTTTTGAGAGAGAGAATGCGTGTGTTTGTGTGTGTTTTGGGGAGGGAAAGCGTGTGTTTGTGTTGGAGAGAGAAGCGTGTGTGTGTTTGAGAGAGAGTATGCGTGGTTTGTGTTTGTGTGTGTTTGAGAGAGAGAATGCGTGTGTGGTGTTTTTAAAAGGAATGCTGTGTGTGTGTGTGGGTGTTTGAAAGAGAAAAGCGTGTGGGGGGTGTTTGGGGGGAGAATTTCGTTGGGGTGTGTTTTAAGGAAAAATGCTGTGTGGTGGGGTTTTGAGAAGAATGCGTTGTGTGTTTTGTTGTGTGTGTGTGTGTGTTTTGAGAGAGAGAATGCGTGTGTGTTGTGTTTGAGAGAGAATACGTGTGTGTGGTATTTTTAAGAGAGAATGCGTGTTGTGTGTGTGTGTGTTTTGTGGGGGTGTTTTTGAGAGAGAGAATGTGTGTATGGGGGGTTTTGGGTTTTAGAGAGAGAATTTGTGTGTGTGTGTTTTGTTTTTGTGGGGTTGTGTGGTGTGTGGTTTTGGGGTGTTTTTAGAGAGAGAAGCTTTTGTGGGGTGTGTGTTTTGTGTGTGGTGTGTGTGTTTTTTAAGAAGAATGCTGTGTGTGGGGAGAGTGTTTTGAGAGAGAGAATGCGTGTGGTGTGTGTGTGTGTGGTGTTTTTTAGAAAAGAAAAGTGTGGGTGTGTGTGTGTGTGTGTGTGTAAGTGTTTTTGGGGGAGAAAAAGCGTGTGTGGTGTGGGGGGTGTGTTTTTGGGGAGGAGAATGGGGTGTGTGTGTGGGGTGGGGTGTTTGAGGAGAGAATGCGGGGGGTGTGTGTGTGTGAGTGTTTGGGGAAATTTCGTGCGTGTTTTGTGTGTGGGGTTTGAAAAAGAGAATGCGTGTGTGTTTGAGAGAGAATTTCGTGTGTGTGTGAGTGTTTTAGGGGAATGCGTGTGTGTGTTTTTTTAGAGAGAGAAAGTTTTGTGTGGGTTTGAGAGAGAAAGTTTTGTGTGTGTGTGTGTGTAAGTTTTTTGAAGGGGAAAAGAAAAGCGTGTGTGTGTGTGGGGTGTTTGTGTGTTTTTTTGAGAAGAGAATGCTGTGTGGTGTGTTTTTTGAAGAAAGCGTGTTGTTTGTTTGAGGAGAGAAGGGGTGTGTGTGTGTTTGGAGAGAGAATGCCCTGTGTGTGTGTGTTTTGGGGGTTGAAGAATCGTTTTTGTTGGGGTTTTTTTGAGGGGAGAGAATTCGTGTGTGTGTTTTGTGGGGTTAGTGTTTTAGAGAATGCGGGGTGTGTGTGTTTGAGAGAGAAAGCGTGTGTGTGTTTGAGAGAGAAAGCGTGTGTGTGTGTTTTTAGAGAGATAATTTCGTGTGTGTGTGTTTGGACAGAAATTTCGTGTGTGTGTGTTTGAGAGAGAGAAAACGTGTGTGTGTGTTTGAGAGAGAGAAGGGGTGGTGTGTGGGGTGTGAGTGTTTTTTAGAGAATGCGTGTTTTGTGGGGTTTGGAGAGAGAATTTCGTGGGGTGTGTTTTTTAGAGAGAATTTCTTTTGTGGGGTTCTTAAAAGAGATAATCGTGTTTTGTGTTATTGAGAGAGAATATGTGGTGTGCTTGAGAGAGAATGCGTGTTGTGGGGTTTGAGGGAGATAAAATGCCCTGTTTGATGTTTGAAAAGGATAATGCGTGTGTGTGTGTGAGTGTTTTGAGAAGGGAAAAGCGTGGTGTGTGTGGTTTTTGAGAGAGAATATGTGTTGGGGTTTGAGAGAGAAAAAATCGTTTTGTGTTGAGTATTTGAGAGAGAATGCGTTGTGTGTGGGGAGTGTTTGAGAGAGAATGCGTGTGTGTGTGGTGTTTTGGGGGAATGCGTGCGTGTGGGTGGGGTTTGGAGAGAAAAGCGGGGTGTGTGTGTTTTAAAAAGGGAAAGCGGGGTTTTTGTTGGGTTTTAGAGAGGAAAGGGGTGTGTGTGGGGTTGGGGTTTTGTTGTGTGTGTGTTTTTAGAGAGAGAATGCGTGGGGTGTGTGTGTTTTCAGAGAGAAAAAGTGTGTTTTGTGGTAAATTTTGGGGAAAAGAAAGCGTGGTGTGTTTAGTGTGTGGGGTGTGTGTGGTTTTGAGGGAAATGCTTTTGGGTTTTTTTTTGAGAGAGAATGCGTGTGTGTGTGTGTGTTTTTAAGGGGGAATGCGTGTTGTGTGTTTGAGAGAGAAAAATGCATGTGTGTGTGTGTGTGTGTTTTTGGGGAGAGAATGCGTGTGTGTGTGTTTTAGAGGGGAGAATGCGTGTTTTGGTTGTGTGTTTGAAGAGAAAAGCGGGGTGGGGTTTTTGAGAGAAAAGACTGCGGGGTGTGTGTGTGTGTGTTTTGGGGAGAGAGAATGCGGGGGTGTGTGTGGTGGGGTTTGAGAGAGAGAATGCGTTTTGTGTGTTTTGTTTGAGAAAGAGAAGCTGGGGTGTGTGTGTTTTGTGGGTGTGTGTGTTTTTAGAGAGAATTGGTGTGTGGGGGTGTTGTTGTGTGTGTTTGAAGAGGGGGAAAAGTGTGTGTGTGGGGTGTGGTGTGTGTAAGTGTTTGGGGAGAGAGAATGGGGTTTTTTGTGTGTGTGGTGTTTGAAGGGGAGAACGTGGGGTACGTGTGTGGGGTTTTTCGAGAGAGAATGTGGGGTGGTTTGGGGTTGTTTGTGGTGTGTGTGTTTTAAAAGAATGCTGTGTGGTGGTGTGTGTTTTTGTGGTGTGTGTGTGTTTGTGTTGTTTTGAGAGAGAGAATGCCCTGTGTGTTGAGAAATGTTTGGGAGAGAGATGCGTTTTGTTGTGTGTGTTGTGGGGGGGTGTGAGTGTTTTTAGAGAGAGAATGTGTGTGTGTGGTGTAAGTGTTTAGAGAGAAAATGCGGGTTTTGTGTGTGTGTTTGTGTTTTTAGAGAGAGAAGCGTGTTTTGTGAGTGTTGGTTTTTTAGAAGAGAAAAGGGATGTTTTGTGTGTGTGAGTGTTTGAGGGAAAAGCGTGCGTGTGTGTGTGTGTGTGTTTTTGAGGAAAAGAGAATCGTGTTGTTTTTAGAGAGAAGCGTGTGTGTGTGATTTTTTGAGAGAAAGGCCCTGGTGTGTGTTTTTAAGAGAGAATGCTGTGTGTTTTGTTTGAGCGAGAATGGGGTGTGTGTGTGTGTGGGAATGTTTGGAAAAGAAGAATGCGTGTGTGTGTGTGTGTGTGTTTTGTTTGGAAAAGAGAGAATGCTGTGTGTTTTGTGAGTGTTTGAGAGAATGCGTGTGTGTTTGTTTGGGGGAGGGAGAAAGCGTGTGTGTGTGTTTTTAGAGAACATGGTTGTGTGTGTGTGTTTTTGTGTGTTTTTGGGGAGAATGCGTGTGTTGTTGTTTTGAGAGGAAAAATGCTGTGGGTGTGTGTGTGTGTTGAGTGTTTTTAAGAATGCGTTTTTTGTGGGGTTTTTAGAGAGAGAATGCGTGGGGTGGTGTTTTTAGAGAGAATTCGTGGTTTGTGTGTTTGAGAGAGATATGCGTGTGTGTGTGTATGAAGAGAGAAGGGGTGTGTGTGTGTTTTTTAGAGAGAAATGCGTGTGGGGTGTGTTGTTTGAAAGAGAGAATGCGTGTGTGTGTGTGTGAGTGTTTTAAAAATGGGGGTGTGGGGTGTTTTTAGAGAGAAGGGGGCGTGTGTGTGTTTCAGGAGAAGGCCCCTGTGTGTGTGCTTAAGAGAGATAATGCGTGTGTGTGTTTTAAAAAAAAATATGTGTGGGGTGCTTGAGAGAGAAGGGGTTTTGTTTGTGTTTGAGAGATAAGCTTGGGGGAGTGGTTTTTAGAGAGATAAAGCGTTTGTGTGTGGGGAGTGTTTGAGAGAGAAAAGCGTGTGTGTGTGTGATGTTTTGAAAAGAGAATATGTTGGTGGTGTTTTGAGGAGAGAGAATGTGGGGTGTGTGTGAGTATTTGAGAGGAATGCGTGTGTTTGGGAAATGTTTTTAGAAGAATTCGTGTGTTTTGTTGGTGTTTTTGAGAGGAATGCGGGGCGTGTGTGTGTGTTTTTTAAAAGGGAAAGCGTGTTGGGGTGTGTTTGAGAAAAGAATTTGTGTGTGTGTTTTTAGAGAGAATGCTGTGTGTGTGTGTTTGGGGAAAAGAATGGTTTTGTGTGTGTGTTTGAGAAGAATGCGTGTGTGTGTTTTTTGTTGTTTTGTGTGGTGTGTGTTGTGTGGTGTTTGGGTTGTGTGTGGGGGTTTTTTGGGGGGTGTGTGTTTGGTGTGTGGTGTTGTGTGGGGGGTGTGTTTGGAAAAGGGGAATCTTGTGTGTGTGTGTTTGGGAGAGAGAAATGAGTGTGTGTGTGTGTGTGGGGTTTTTTGGGGAGAGTGCGTTGTGTGAGTGGTTTTGTGTTTGAGAGATTTAAATTTTTGTGTGTATGTGTGTGTGTGGGTAAAGTGTGTGGGGTGTGTTGTGTGTGTGGGTTTGTTGTGTGTGTGTGGTGTGTGGGTGTGGTTTTGTGTCTGTGTGTGTGGGTGTGGTGAGAGAGGGGAGAGAGAGAAGGGGAAAAGAGAGAGAGTATGTTAGTATGTTGTTAAACTTTATTACTCTCATTTCCCATAATTGTATAAACGAATCTTGAAAACTTATATCTTTGGGCCCCTAAGAATAATTTACCTTTAAACTATCCCCTGGGTTTCCTCTATACCCCAAATTGGTTTAAAATATCATAGGAACTCTTATATTTTTTTTATTTCATGATCTTCCATGAAACCATGGTATTGAAAACAATTGGGCACACAAATATTTTCTCTTTACAAAAAAAAATGATTGGCGCCCTCTTTTTTTCGACATAACTCTAAAACCTTAATGATTGGGAAAATTTTCCCCCCCCCAACATACTTATGTCCAAATTTGGAAATTTTTTTCCATTTTAAAACATGGATTTTTTTGGGACAAAATGTATGCTTTCATGTGAAAAAACTCCTGATTTAAATGAAAAAAAGCCTTATTTGGGGGCCATTTTGAAAAAAGGGGCCCCCCATTGCTATTTTGGGGGGGGCTCTATACCATTTTTTTTTTGGGTATGGGATCTTTTTAAAACTGTAACCCAAATTTGGATGTTATTACTAAAAAATGCGGGTCTTTTCCATATTTCCCCTGGACTACAAAAACCTTCCCCCTCCCGAAAATTACCCAAATAACAATGGGCCCCCCCAAAATTCCCCAACCCCCAAGGGGTCCCCACAAAAATCACCCCTCCCAACTCTGCTGAATTTTAATCCCTCAAAAAGTCGCCCATCTGGGCCCAAACGCAGCCAACAACCCCTGGGGCCCAAAATTTCCCCCAAAAAATCTCTGCCAAAACTAAAAAAACCCAAAAAAACCCCTGCCAAACTAAAACAAAAAACTCTGGGCCAAAAATAACCCCAAACCAAAATCTGGCCCAAAACTAACTCAAAACACCCCTGGGGCCAAAATAAAGCAAAAATTTTCTCCCCAAAAATAAAAGCCAAAAAAACCTGCCCCAAAAAAAAAACGGCCCAAAAATCTTTTTGCCAAAACTAACGCAAACAATTCTGCCAAAACTAACGCAAACAATTCTGCCATAACTAACGCAAACAATTATGTCAAACTAACGCAAACAATTCTGCCAAAACTAACGCAAACAATTCTGCCATAACTAACGCAAACAATTATGTCAAAACTAACGCAAACAACTCTGCCAAAACTAACGCAAACAACTCTGCCAAAACTAACGCAAACATCTCTGCCAAAACTAACGCAAACAACTCTACCATAACTAACGCAAACACCTCTGCCAAAACATACGCAAACAACTCTGCCAAAACTAACGCAAACATCTCTGCCATAACTAACGCAAACAACTCTGCCAAAACTAACGCAAACAACTCTGCCAAAGCTAACGCAAACATCTCTGCCAAAACTAACGCGAACAACTCTGCCATAACTAACGCAAACAACTCTGCCAAAACTTCGCGGCTCACGGAACGAATAAAAGATGTACTGATTGAGAACAAAGTAGTAGTACACGAGGAAGGACGGAGTATCGACGCTGAAGAAGACGCCGGCAAGGATGGGGTGACTCAGGTCTCTAATGACGATGCCGTTAAGGAAAAGGAACGACCCCGCGTCAAGGCTCGCAAAGCCGAGGGGGAACTGACGTCGGGCGTGACGCATGTGCCCGGCGAGGACAAGGAAGCCACCGCGGACGGTGGTTGGACGAGGGCACACGGGAAGAAGAGTAGGCCCAGGAGGGTGAAGGCGCTACCCCCCGTCACCGTCACCGAGGCGGAGGTGTGCACGTAGCACAAGGCCACACCGCAACCGCCAAAGAATAATGCATGGCGGGCCAAGCCGCGCGCGTAGAACAGCGTCCGTAGTTCTTGGAAGGAGGAGATTGCAGAGGCCGAGGTGAACATGGCGCCTCACATGAGGCGCTGCATCGTAGGGCCTGACGACGCAACGTTAAAGCAGTTTCACGAGGAGTTTGCTGGCGTGCGAGTGAGTGTGCCGCCGCCGCGGGACGCCTTCACCACCAGCGTCACGGTGTGGGGACCTCCTGTGCAGGTTAGCGCCGCTGTGAACCGCCTCAAGGCATTGCTGCAGGAGGCGGACGTGGTGGAAGTGCAGGTGGCAGTGACGCCACAACAGCGGCGTCACTTGATAGGCCACGGCGGCGATAACATCCGCAAGCTGCACAAACTGTTCCCCGAAGTGGCAGTGACGGTGCCGCCGCTGGAGGACAAGGCGTCACAGAGTGTCCTGATGAAGGGACCTCGCCGCCAGGTATCCGGCACTCAGACCTTTATTAAAACCTGCCTCCAGGCCAACAAAACGATCCGCCGCTGCCCTAAAACTAAGCTCCACGAGAGCCAGCAATGCCGCGGCTCTTAGGAGGAACACTGAGGTGGATCACATCACCTGCCGCAAACAACAACCCTCCAGCCCTAAGCACTGAAAGTCCGGCGCACCCCGCCCACACGCCCACACCCACCATAGAGGCGTCGTGAGCCCAATTACCTGTAACTCTCCTATAGTTTCTCTTGCAACTCTCTATGAGTTGCATGCAAGTAATAGTAATAATTCCTTAAATGTTTAAAGTTATTTGAATGTATATGTAGTAGATTGCAAGGAGAGTAAATGAGTTACGTAACTTTTTACAGTTATCTAATTGTAAAATAAGAAACTGTATTTTATAGTAATAAGTTTTCCTCTTCCTGAACTAAAACCATCCTTTCATTTCTCTTTCATAATGTTTTTATCACAATAAACTATTAAAAGTTATATCCAATTCTATAGACTTGCCTTTATTATCTTGTTAAAAGTTATATTTATTTGAGTTTGCTAAAAACTACTACTACTACTATACTACTACTACTACTACTACTACACACACACGCACACGCACACACCACACGCACACACTCACAACGCACAAACACCACACTCACACGCACAAAACACATGCACACGCACACAAAGGCACACACACGCACACACACTAAACACAAATTCTCCTTCCTTCCTTCATTCCTTCTTCCTTTTAATAGCTTACTCTTTTTTTTCCATTTTTTAGTGCCTTTTCATTTTGTCTTCACTCCCTCCTCTCCCCGAATATTTTTTTTCTTACTCTCCTTCCCTGGTGGAGGTGGGCCCTCCAACTGAGAAGCTTCACACCACTGGGTTACAGGCAGTGGATGCCGATCCTCCCATTGACGAAACCGCACCCTCTCTTGACGAGGTCAGAGAGGCTGTAGCAAAGTTGAAGGGTGGTAAGGCAGCTGGTGTTTGTAATATCAGTGCGGAGCTCCTCAGAGCTGGGGGTGAGGCCATGATCCGCAGGTTGCATGCTGTCCTGACTGCCGTGTGGCAATCAGGTACCATTCCTCCTGACTGGAAAAGATGGGCTGGTCGTCCCTATCTGGCAAGGAAAGGGGACCGTCAGGACTGCAACAATTACCGCAGTATTACACTGATCAACGTGCCAGGCAAGGTGCTTGCCCATCTATTGCTGACACGTATCCGCAGTCATCTGCTGAAGCATCAGAGACTCAGCAGTCTGGGTTCACGCCTGGTAAGTCAAGAACGGACCGTATCCTAGCGCTTCGTGTCCTGGTGGAACGCCGACTTTAGTTTCGACAGGGGATGCTTGCAGCCTATGTTGATCTCAAGAAGCCGTTTGACTCAGTGCATCGTGAGTCACTCTGGGATCTTCTGCGACTTCGCGGGATTCCTGCAAGGACTATTGGTTTAATAACTGGTCTGTTTTTCTGGGACTGAGAGTGCTGTAAAGTGTGGGGCAGGTGTATACAGCTTCTTTCCTGTTAATACAGGAGTGAGGCAAGGGTGTGTCCTTGCCCCATCACTTTTCAACACTTGTAAGGACTGGGTATTGGATAAGGTTGTAGATCAAAGTGATTGTATAGCATCTGCCGGCAACACCAAGATCACTGATCTTGTTTTTGCCGATGATGCAACAATCTTTGCTGAGTCGCTGGAGGTCCTGGTGATAGCTCTCAAGGCGCTGCACGAGGAGGCAAAGCCTTTGGGACTTGAGGTCTCCTGGCTTAAGACCAAGGTTCAGGTGTTTGGAGACTTACTAGATGAAGCAGTACAGTCTGTTCATGCGTGCAGCGAGGACATTGAGATCTTAGAAAGTTTTACATACCTTGGTAGCGCAGTCTATAATGACGGCGGGTCACGTCAAGAAGTCTATCGGCGGATTGGCATAGCCCACGGTGTTATGGACTCGCTCAGCGGGAGTATTTGGCGCTGTCGGTACCTGTGCAGGAGGACAAAGATCCGGATCTTTAAGTCGCTTGTGATCCCTGTCTTACTATATAGTTGTGAGACATGGACACTAAATAGTGACTTGAAGAGACGATCAATGCCTTGGTAATAAGTGTCTTCGCAGAATCATGTGGTATCGCTGGGATGATTACGTGTCAAATCAGCGATTGCACCGTGAGACTGAATCGAGGCCTATTACCTGCATAGTCCGTCAGCGCCAACTTCGGCTATATGGACATGTGGCACGGTACCCTGAAACCGATCCTTCCCATCGGGTTGTATCTGTAGGAGACAATCCGGCGGGGCAGGAGGCCAAGGGGGCGCCCACAAGGCTCGTGGCTGGGGCAAGTTGATGTTTCTTGTCGAGAGCTGCTTGGTATGGGAAAGGAGTCTGCATGGGGACTTGCGCGTGGTGACCCCCGGAGTGGCGTTCGTAGGGTAGGTGAGGCGACGCTCCCCCTGGCGTATGCCCCCAATGACTGATTGATTCCCTACCGCCCTTCCTTCTCCTCCTCCCCTTCTCTTCCTCCTCCTCCCCTCCTCCTCCCCTCCTCCTCCTCCTCCCCTCTTCCTCCTTCCTCTCCTATCCCTCCTTTCCGCTAGATGTGAATAATACACCCCGTGCACATTTTACCTACGCTCTGTTCTCTCTAGTTTTTACACTTTAAAGCAGACTGGTAAACACGACTGAACATCGCATATCCTGATATCTATATCTTATACCTGTCGATTTTCCCTTTCTAAGATGAGATCGACACACTCGCACCTACTTACGACGAGGAGCTACTTTCACCATCCTTGCATGATGTGTACTGATAGTGAGTACGATGTAGGAGACCCTTGGATCAGGTTTAAGTGTTAGGTTTCATGCGTTGGTATATTCATCCATCTTCCAAGTGGTGTTTGTGAAGTTCAGGGGTCCAATGTACGTGTGATGGCGGCGGTGGTTGTGGCAGAGCAATAGTAAGTAGTAATGAACATCCTGCTAATAAAATAGCATTCAAGCATCTAGAGAAAGACTATGGGCGCAAAATCTTAATCCACGAGCAGACTTTTCTCTCTAATTTGTAGGAATCTTTCGAAATGTTTGTGTGTGTGTTTTGTAACTATTTGTGGTTATGATAAAAATATAATCAGAAATCTATATATCACAATGTACATAAACGTCTTCACAAATATTACACATAGCAATGACACTTCACTGAACTCATCATCTGCGTTAAGAGTGAGTAGAAGAAAAGTTTCATTCAACCATAATCGTTTACAACACGTTAATTACTTTTTACTGGCAATCACTTTCTTTTATTGATGTTAAAGTAGATCTATTACATACCTACATGATGACCCATGTCTCAATTATATCGGTAATCAATTCCTTTCGACACACATAATATTATATCATCAATACAGAGAGAGGCGCAGCAGGAATTGAAGAGCTTGTTTTTCTTCACGTGCCTAGCATTCTAAGGCTGAGCGAAAATGTCATTTGTATTTTTAGAACGCAACAAACACTACTTGCCGCGCTTGGTGGACATGACACGATGCCATTCTCCTCTTCACAGGTTTTTTTTTTCCCAGTCGTCCACATATATAGTGATGTACTAGAACACCATCAACATTTCAGATTACAAAACCACTATAAGATGATATATAGTGAACAGCAGCTGTGAGTGTTAAGATGAAAAGAAGCTTCTGTCTTATTACTTTGAGAAACTGGATTACACTGATATGTTTACCATATTATTAAAGGTATTTATATTTTTCCTTCAGTACTCTCTCTTCTCTCATCTCTCTCTCTTTCTCTCTCTCTTCTCTTTCTCTTTCTCTCTCTCTCTCCTATCTCTCCTCCCCTCTCTCTCTCTCTCTTCTCCCCCTCTCTCTCTCTCTCTCTCTCCTCTCTCTCTCTCTACTCTTCTCTCTCTCTCTCTCTCTCTCTCTCTCTCTCTCTCGTCTAGCGGAATGGTTCAGATTTAGAAATAGGACATAATTTCCTTCTGCTCGTATCCTCCTTATTGATTATTGCATATCAATGATCTACTACCGATCAATCACCAGTTTTATGTCTCTACTGTCTATATTGTCAACATGTTAACGGCCTATGTAAATATATCAAAACAAGACTAGAAAAAAATCAATCATCAGTCTTCCATTTAAGTAACGCGTGAAAAGATATGAAAAATATATAATAATACCATAGTGATAATAATATAATATATATAATGATAATAATGATATAGTGATACAAATATGTATTATGGAAAATATATAGTAGCATTCCAGCGCAATAGATCTCTTGAGCCACGTCGACGGCTCACAAAGCTGCTTCGTTAGTATGCATTTCGTGTGCTGACCCGGCCACACATTGCTGACCGTTGCCACACCTGCACAGCCAACCCACGTTAAATATAGCGAGCGACACACCTCAGCGCCTCTTTCCAATATCACTTCCCTGATAGATAAAAATGGGATTTATTGACAGATATCTGGTATATTAGAAAAAATATTGAATGCAAACAGGTTCTGAGGTGGGTGTCAGGTTCCGAGTACGATGAGTCTTCAGAAAATCCTCCAAGCGTGTCCGATCGAATGTTGTCATCTTATGCTTTACTGCTTGCCATCAACTTGACGTTCAGTAATGTAAAGACGTGAGGCTATAAACATTCATTCTCTTTTCTCCTTTTTAAGAAACATTGTCGATAGAGAATTAGGAAACAAAGCTCGTATTAAGATCATTGTGACATTGTTAAGTGTCAAAACTGCCCGAGAGATCTCCAGGTAGTTTGATTCGATTCTTATTACTCCTCTCTCTCTCTCTCCTCTCTCTCCCCCCTTTTCTTCTCTCTCGCTCTTCTCTCTCTCTCTCTCTCTCTCTCCTCTCTTTTTTTTTTTTTTTTTTTTTTATTTAAACTGTTAGTACATTTTGGTGTTATTAGAGCTAAGGCTCTAGGTTTTATACTAGAGCTATATATAGCTACATATACTATAAAAACAAACATTTTATATTTAATAATAATTTAGGCCAACAACCAGCTGTTCACCCCCCGCTTAAGGTCTTGTAGCGAGACGTGGTGGTGGAGGTCGGTTTGGTGAACTAACTGGTTCCACAGACGGCCGTAGCGGGGTAAGAAGGAACGTAGGTGGTGCTCTGTCCTGGAGAAGGACACAGTCACTTGATCCTGTCTGTGTGGGGCGACACGGGTGGAGTGAAAGGGCGGCGGGGCCTGGGGGCTTGATGGCTGCCAGATGGGGCGTGTGGAGATGAGTGCCTTGGCATGACACATAACTGCCACATCCTGCGCTCCTGGAGGGGTTGGGAGGAGTCAGACGCGTGGTGAGGACGTTGTTTTTAACCAGTCGCTGGGCTTTCTTGGGCGCGGTCTTTAAGTG
>JACEEZ010021880.1:44697-65412 GCA_016584305.1 Chionoecetes opilio | reverse complement strand
TATATCCTTTATATCACAATAATAACCTCTTACTCTTCCATTTATTAGCTTAATGTAATATAAGCTCTTATTTGGTGCAAATTATTCTAAAAAAGGATTTTATACTTCAATTTGTAGGAAACAGCTATATATCACCGATAAATAGCTAATATCATTGAAAACACTACATTTTATGGGTTTATAGCAATCTGATAAGTAAAACTACTTGTATATATACAATAACGCTACATTTTACAAGAAACTATGAAAAACGCTTGCTATATACCTTTATATCACAATAAATAACCTCTTACTCTTCCATTTATTAGCTTAATGTAATATAAGCTACTTATAGGTGCAAATTATTCTAAAAAAAGGATTTTATACTTCAATTTGTAGGAGAACAGCTATATATCATCGAAAAATAGCTAATATCATTGAAAACACTACATTTTAGAGGTTTATAGCAATATGATAAGTAAAACTACTTGTATATATACAATAACGCTACATTTTACAAGAAACTATGACAAACGCTTGCAATATACCGCTATATCACAATAAATAACCTCTTACTCTTCTATTTATTAGGATAATGTAATGTAAGCTACTTATAGGTGCAAATTATTCTAAAAAAAGGATTTATACTCAATTTGTAGGAAAACAGCTATATATCACCGATAAATATTTAATATCATTGAAAACACTACATTTTATGGGTTTATAGCAATCTGATAAGTAAAACTACTTGTATATATACAATAACGCTACAGTTTACAAGAAACTATGAAAAACGCTTGCAATATACCGTTATATCACAATAAATAACCTCTTACTCTTCTATTTAATAGCTTAATGTAATGTAAGCTACTTATAGGTGCAAATTATTCTAAAAAAAAGATTTTATACTTCAATTTGTAGGAAAACAGCTATATATCACTGATAACTAGCTAATATAATTGAAAACACTACATTATATGGGTTTATAGCAATATGATAAGTAAAACTACTTGTATATATACAATAACGCTACAGTTTACAAGAAACTATGAAAAACGCTTGCAATATACCGTTATATCACAATCATTTCCTCTACTCTTCTATTTAATAGCTTAATGTAAAGTAAGCTACTTATATTGCAAATTATTCAAAAAAAGATTTTATACTTCAATTTGTAGGAAAACAGCTATATATCACTGATAACTAGCTAAATCATTGAAAACACTACATTTATGGGTTTATAGCAATATAATAAGTAAAACTACTTGTATATATACAATAACGCTACAGTTTAGAAGAAACTATGAAAAACGCTTGCAATAAACCGTTATATCACAATAAAATAACCTCTAACTCTTCTATTTAATAGCTTAATGTATGTAAGCTACTTATAGGTGCAAATTATTCTAAAAAGAGGATTTTATACTTCGATTTGTAGGAAAACAGCTATATATCACCGATAAATAGCTAATATCATTGAAAACACTACATTTTTGGGTTTTAAAAAGTTTATAACCCCTTGTAGTATAAACAATAACGCTACATTTAAAAAACATGAAAAAACGCTTTAAATTTCGTTAATAAATAATAATTTCCCTATTTTAATCTTTTTTTACTTATGAAGTAAGCTACTTATAGTGCAAATTATTCTAAAAGAGATTTATACTTCATTTGTAGAAAACAGCTATTAATATAAATGTAAATTTGAAAACTACATTTAGGTTTTATAGCAAATATTAAGAAAACTATTTGTATAATAAAATAGCTACATTTGAAAAACTACTTTAAAAGCTTGCAATATACCGTATAACACAAATAATCATCTACCTATTTAATAGTAAGTATGAAAAGCTACTTATATTGAATTATCAAAAAAAATTTTTATACTTATTTGTAGGAAAATTATATATCACTGATAACAATACTAAAATCATGAAAACACTATTTATGGGTTTATAGCAATATAATCAATAAATGTATATATCTATAACGCACATTTTAAAAGAAATATGAAAAACGCTTGCAATATACCGTTATTAACAATAACTTCACTCTTACTCTTCTATTTACATAAGTTAATGTAAGGTACTTATAGGGGCAAATTATCAAAAAAGTATACTTAATTTGTAGGAAAACCTATATAAACCGTAAAAGAATATCTATAAACACTAATTTTTATGGGTATTATAGCATGATAATAAAACTACTTGTAAATACAATTTAAGTCAGTTTACAAGAAACTATGAAAACGCTTGATATACCGTTATATCACTAAATTTCCGCCTATTCTTTATTAATAGTAATTAAGTTTTAGTCCTTTTTAGGTTGAAATTTCTAAAAAGGCTTTTATACTTCTATTGTAGGGCAAATTTTCAGAGACTGTTTAAATCATTGGAACACTACATTTTATGGTTTATAGAATATAATAAAAACTTGTATTATACATAGCTACAGTTAAAGAAAACTAAACCCGGAATATAACGTTATATCACAAAAATACCTCTTACTCTTCTATTTATAGTTAATGTAATGTAACAACCTTATAGTGCAAATTATTCTAAAAGAGTTTATACTAAAATTGGTAGGAAACAGCTATATATCACCGATAATGCAATATATGAAAACACTCATTTATGGTTTATAAATATTATAATAAATCTTGTATATACAATAATCGTAAACTTTCAAAAATATAAAAACGCTGCTTTATAACCTTATAAAAACTTACTCCTTCTATTTAATAGCTTAAGGTAATGTAAGCTACTTATAGTGCAAATTATTCTAAAAAAAGGATGGGAATTAATTTGAGAAAAGTTTATATTTCGATTTAGGAACAGCTATAAAACCTAAATTTTATGTTATAGAAATATCATAAACTACTTGTATAATATACAATAACTACAGTTTAGAAAAATACTAAAAACGCTTTGCAATAAACCGTTTTTCACAAACTAACCTCTAACCTTCTATTTAATAGCTTAAGTTATGTATATTATAGGTAATTTTAAAAGATTATACTTCGATTTTAAAAAAGCTTATAACACCGATAAAGCTAATACATGAAAACTCCTTTATATTTAAGCAATATATATGTAAATATATAATATAAACACTAATTTACAAGAAACTATGAATAAAACGCCTTGCAATATACCATTATATCACAATAAATTACCTCTTTACTCTTCTATTTAATAGCTTATTATGTAAGCAACTTATAGGTGCAAATTTATTCTAAAAAGAGGATTTTTATACTTCGATTTGTAGTAAAACAGCTATATATCACCGATAATAGCTAATATCATTGAACCACTACAATTTATAATGTGGTTTATTAGCATATGGAAAGTAAAACCTACTTTTCTATATACAATAACGCTGACAGTTTACAAGAAACTATGAAAAACGCTTGCTATAACCGTTTATATCAACAATAAAGACTCTTACTCTCTATTAATAGCTTTAATGTAATGTAACTACTTATAGGTCAAATTATTCCTCAAAAAGGATTTTAGATTTTCATTTTGTAAGAAAACAGCTATATTATCACCGATAAATAGCTATATCATTGAAACACTAATTTTTTATGGGTTTATATACAATATGATAAGTAAAACTACTTGTATATATACAATAACGCTACAGTTTAAAGAAACTATGAACACGCTTTGCATTACCCGTTATATCACATAAATTTTCCTCCTACTCTTCTATTTAATACTTAATGTAATGTAAGCTACTTATAGGCTGCAACTTATTCTAAAAAGAGATTTATACTTCTATTGTGAGGAAAACACTATATATCACTGATAACGAGCTAAAATCATTGAAAACACTACATTTTATTGGGTTTATAGCAATAATCATAAAGTAAACACTTGTATATATGACATAACGCTACAGTTTTACAAGAAACTATGAAAAACGCTTGGCAATATACCGTTATATCACATAAATAACCTCTACTCTCTATTTAATAGCTTAATTAATGTAAGCAACTTATAGGTGCAAATTATTCTAAAAAGAGGATTTATACTTTCAATTTGTAGAACACAGCTATAATCACCGATAATAGCTTAATATCATTGAAAACACTCCATTTTATGGGTTTATAGCAATATGAATAATAAAAACTACTTGTATATTACAATAACGCTACAGTGTTACAAGAAACTAGAAAAAGCTTGCTATAATACCGTTATATCACAAATAAATAACCTCTTACTTCTTCTATTTAATAGCTTAATGTTAATGTAAGCTCTTATAGGTGCAAATTATTCTAAAAAAAAGGATGGGATACTTCCATTTGTAGACACAGCTATATATCACTGATAACTAAGCTACAATCATTCAAAACACTAACATTTTTATGGGTTTATACATATAATAAGTAAAACTACTTTGAATATATAGCAATAACGCTACAGTTTACAGAAGACTATGAAAAACGCTCCGCAATATACCGTTTATCACAATAAATAACCTCTACTCTCTATTTACTAGCTTAATGTAATGTAAGCTACTTATAGGGGCAAATTATTCTAAAAAAAGGATGGTATACTTCAATTTGTAGGAAAACAGCTATAATATTCACTGATAACTAGCTAAAATCATTCACAACACTACTTTTATGGTTTAATAGAGCAATATAATAAGTAAAACTACTTGTATATATACAATACGCTACAGTTTAGAAGAAACTAATGAAAAACGCTTGCAATCAACCGTTATATCGACATATATAAACCTTAACTCTTCTATTTAATCGCTTAATGTTATGTAAGCTCTTATAGGTGCAAATTATTCTAAAAAAGGATTTTACTTTCGATTTGTATGAAAACAGGCTATATATCACCGATAATAGCTAAATATCATTGAAAACACACATTTTATGGGGTTATAACAATATGATAAGTAAAACTACTTTATATATACAATAAAGCTACAGTTTAGAAGAAACTATGAAAACGCTTGCAATTAAACCGTTATACAACAATAAATAACCTCTACTCTTCTATTTAATAGCTTAAGTACTATAAGCTACTTATAGGGGCGAATTATTCAAAAAAGATTTTATACTTAAATTTGTAGGAAAACAACTATATTCACCGATTACTAGCTAAATCATTGAAAACACTACCTTTATGGGTTTATAGCAATCTGATAAATAAAACTACTTGTATATATAAACAATAAGCTAACAGTTTACAAGAAACTATGAAAAACGCTTGCAATATACCGTTATTCACAATCAATAACCTCTAACTTCTATTTAATAGCTTAATGGTAATGTAAGCTACTATCAGTGCAAATTATTCTAAAAAGATAATTTTATACTTCAATTTGGTAGGAAAACAGCTATATATCACTGATAACTAGCTAAAAATCATTCAAAAACACTACATGTTTATGGGTTTATAGCAATATAATAAGTAAAACTACTTGTATATATTACATAACGCTATCAGTTAGAAGAAACTATGAAAAAAACGCTGGCACATAAACCGTTTATATCACAATATATAACCTCTAACTCTTCTATTAATAGCTAAATGTTATGTAAGCTACTTATAGGGGCAAAATTATTCTAAAAAGAGGATGTTATACTTCAATTTGTAGAAACCGCTATATATCACCGTAAATATCTAATATCATTGAAACACCTACATTTTATGGGTTATAGCAATATGATAATAGACCTACTTTGTATATATATACAAAACGCTACAGTTTAACAAGAAACTAGGGAACACGCTTTGCAATATACCGTTATATCCACAATAAATACCTCTTTACTCTTCTATTTCCTAGCTTAATGTAACGTAATCTACTTAATAGGGGCAATTATTCTAAGAAAAAGGATGGGATACTTCATTTGGTTAAGGAAACAGCTATTAATAATCAACCGATAAATAGCTAATATCATTGAAACACTACTATTTTATGGGTTATAGCACTTGATAGTAAAACTCCTTGTATATATACATTAACCGCTACAGTTTACAAGCAACTATGAAAAACGCTTGGAATAACCGTTATATCACAATAAACTTTCCTCTTACGCTTCTATTATTAGTTTAATTTAAATTAGCTAGCTTATAGGTTGCAAATTATTCTAAAAAGAGGATTTTTATCTTCAATTTGTAGGAAAACAGCTATATATCCAGCGAAAAATAGCCCCTTTGTAAAATCATTGAAAACATAGACACTACTTGTATGGCTTTATAGGCATATGATAGTAAACTATTTGTATATAAAATAACGCTACAGTTTTTACAAGAAAAACTATGAAAAACGCTTGCAATATACCGTTAACCACAATAAATAACCTCTTACTCTTCTATTTAAAGCTTAATGTAATGTAAGCTACTTATAGGTGCAGAATTATTCCTAAACAGAGGATTTATACTTCAATTTGTAGGAAAACAGCTGATATATCACCGATAAATAGCTATATCATTGAAAACACTACATTTATGGGTTTATAGCAATTAATAAGTAAAACTACATTATATATACAATAACGCTACAGTTTAGAATAAACTATGAAAACTCATGCAGTATACCGTTATATCACAATAAATAACCCTCTTACTCTTTTATTTAATATGCTTTAATGTAATGTAAGCAACTTATAGTTGCAAATTTCTAAAAAGGCTTTTATACTTTCATTGTATTCAACTAGCTATATATCACCGATAAATAGCTAATATATTGAAACACTAACATTTTATGGGTTTATAGCAATCTGAATAAGTAAAACTACTTGTATAATCCATTATACGCTACAGTTTTACAAGAAACTATGAAAAACGCTTGCTATATACCTTTACTATCACAATAAATAACCTCTTACTCTTTCTATTTACTAGCTTTAATGTAATTTAGCTACTTATAGGGCAACATTATATTAAGAAAGGATGGGATACTAATTTGTAGGAAAACAGCTATATATCACCGATAAATAGCTAATATCATTGAAACACTACATTTTATGCGTTTATAGCAATATAATAAGTAAAACTACTTGTATATATACAATAAACGCTACAGTTTAGAGAAACATGAAAAAACGCTTGCAATATAACCTTATACCACAAAAATAACCTCTTACTCTTCTATTTAATAGCTTAATGTATATAAGCTACTTATTTGGTGCGAATTATGTCTAAAAAAAAAATTTAATACCTACATTTCTAGGAAAACAACTATATATCACCGATTACTACTAAAATCATTGAAAAACACTACATTTTATGGGTTTATAGCATATGATAAGTAAAACTACTTGTATATATACAATAACGCTACATTTACAAGAAACTATGAAAAACGCTTTGCAATATACCGTAAATCACATAATACCCTCTACTCTTCTATTTATAGCTTAATGTAATGTAAGCGACTTATAAGGTGCAAATTATTGCTAAAAAGAGGATTTTATACGTCAATTTGTAGGAAAACAGCTAATATCACCGATAAATAGCTACTATCATGAAAACACTACATTTTATGGGTTTTCTAGCAATATGATAAGTAAACTACTTGTATATTATATACATATAACGCTTACAGTTTACAAGAAACTAAGAAAAACGCTTGCAAATACCGTTTATCCAATAAATAACATTTTCTTACCTCTTCTTTTACTAGCTTAATGTATTTTAAGCTACTTATAGGGGCACCTTATTCTAAAAAAAGGATGGATACTTCAATTTGTAGGAAAACAGCTATATATCCACCGATAAATAGCTAATATCATTGAAAACACTACATTTATGGGTTTTATAGCATATAATAAGTAAAACTACTTGTTATATACAATAACGCTACAGTTTTTAGAAGAAACTATGAAAAACGCTTGCAATATACCGTTATTCAAATAAATAACTTCCTTACTCTTCTATTTAATAGCTTAATGTAATGTAAGCTACTATAGGTGCAAATTATTCTAAAAAGAGGATTTTATACTTCAATTTGTAGGAAAAGCAGCTATATATATCCACTGAATACTATCTACCATCATAATTCAAAACCTACATTTTTATGGGTTTATAGCAATATAATAAGTAAAACTAACTTGTATATAACATAACGCACCGTTATAGAAACTATGAAAACGCTTTGCAATAAACCGTTATATCACAATATATAAACCTCTAACTCTCTAATTAATAGCTTAACTGTTTATGTAAGCTACTTATAGGTGCAAATTATTCTAAAAATAGGATTTATACTTCGATTTGTGAGGAAACGCTATTATCACCGATAAATAGCTATATCATTGAAACCACTACAATTTATGGTTTTATTATGCAAATAGATAAGTAAAACTACTTGTATATAGACAATAACGGCTACGTTTACAAGAAACATGAAAAAACGCTTGCAAATATACCGTTCTATCACAATAAATTTCCATCTTACTCTTCTATTTATTAGCTTAAATGTAATGTAAGCTACTAGAGGTTCAAATTATTCTAAAAAGAGGATTTTATACTTCAATTTGTAGGAAAACAGCTATATATAACTGATAACTAGCTAAAATCATTGAAAACACTACATTTTTATGGCTTTAATAGCAATATAATAAGTAAAAACTATTTGTATATATAAAATAAAGCTACAGTTTACAAGCAACTATGAAAAACGCTGTCGCAATATACCGTTATATCACAATAAATAACCTCTTTACCTCTTCTATTTACTAGCTTAATGTAATGTAAGCTACTTATAGGGGCAAATTATTCTAAAAAAAGCTGGGATACTTCAATTTGGTAGGAAACAGCTATATATCACTGATAACTAGCTAACATCATTCAAAACACTACATTTTATGGGTTTATAGCAATATAATAAGTAAAAGTACTTGTAATATTAAATAACGCTACAGTTTAGAAGAAACTAATGAAAAACGCTTGCATAAACCGTTATTATCCACAATATATAACTCTAACTCTTCTATTTAATAGCTTAAGTTATGTTAATCTACTTATAAGGTGCAAATTATTCTACAAAAGAGGATTTTAATCACTTCGATTTGTATGAAAACACTATATATCTACCGATAAATAGCTAATATCCATTGAAACCACTACAATTTTGGATTTATAGCAATATGATAAGTAAAACTACTTGTATATATACAATAACGCTAAGGGTTTACAAGAACTAATGAAAAACGCTTGCTATATAACCGTTTTATCACAATAAATTAAACCTCTTACTCTTCTATTTTAATGCTTAAATGTAAGTAAGCTACTTATTAGGTCAAATTATTCTTAAAGGAATTTATATTTCATTTTGTAGGAAAACACTTATATCAACCGATAAATAGCTAATATCATTGAAAACACTACATTTTTATGGGTTTATAGGCAATTGATAAGTAAACTTACTTGTCTTATACATAACGCTACAGTTTAACAAGAAACTATGAAAAGCTTGCAATATCTCGTTATATCACAATAAAGACCCTATTACCTTCTATTTAATAGCTTATTAATTAAGCTGCCTTTATAGGTGCAAATTATTCTAAAAAGAGGTTTTATACTTCAATTTGTAGTAAAACAGCTTATATATCACCGATAAATAGCTAATATCTTGAAAACACTACATTTTAATGGGTTTATAAGCCATATAAAATACTCACTACTTGTATATATACAATACGCTTACAGTTTGAAGAACTATGAAAACGCTTGCAATATACCGTTATAACCACAATACATAACACTCTTACTCTTCTATTTATAGCTTAATGTAATGTAGCTACTTCTAGTTTGCAAATTTATTCGATAAAAGAGGATTTTATACTTCAAATTTGTAGGAAAACAGCTATATAGTCCCCGATACATAGCTAATATCATTGAAACACTACATTTTATGGGTTTATAGCAATATAATAAGTAAACTACTGTATAAATATACAATAAAGCTACAGTTTAGAAGAAACTATGAAACCTTGATATATACCTTTATCTCACAATACCATACCTCTTACTCTTCTATTTTACTAGCTTACTGTAATGTAAGCTACTTATAGGGGCAAATTTTCTAAAAAAAAAAGGATGGGATACTTCAATTGGTAGGAAAACAGCTATATATCACCGATAAATAGCTAATATCATTGAAAACACTACATTTTATGGTTTTTAGCAATATAAATAATTAAAACATACTTGTATATATACAATAACGGCTACATTTAGAAGAAACTATGAAAAACGCCTTGCAATTACCCGTTATAACCCAATAAATACCTCTTACTCTTCTATTAATAGCTTAATGTAATTATAAGCTACTTATAGTGGAATTATTCCTAAAAAAAAGATTTTATACCTAAATTTGTAGAAAACAACTATATATCACCGATACTGCTAAATCATTTGAAAACACTACATTTTATGGGTTTAGAGCAATATGATAAGTAAAACTACTTGTATATATACAATCACGCTACTGTTGTTACAATAAAAAGAAACGTATGAAAAACGCTTGCAATATTACCTGTTATATCACAATAAATAACCTCTTAATCTTCTATTTATACTTAATAACCTCGTAAGCTACTTATAGGGTGCAAATTATTCTAAAAAGATAATTTTATACTTCAATTTGTAGGAAACAGCTATATAATCAACTGAGAATAGCTAAAATCATTGAAAACACTACATTATAGGGGTCTATAGCAATATGATAAGTAAACTACTTGTATATATACAATAACGCTACGTTTACAAGAAAACTATGAAAAACGCTTGAATATACGTTATATCACAATAAATTTCCTCTTACTCTTCATTTATTTAGCTAATGTAATGTAAGCTACTTATAGGTTGCAAATTATTCTAAAAAGAGGATTTTTTTTATACTTACAATTTGTAGGAAAACAGCTATAATCACTGAATAACTAGCTAAATCATTGAAACACTACATTTTTGGCTTATAGCAATATATAAAAGTAAAACTATTATTAATGAATAAAATAACGCTACGTTTAAAGAACTTGAAAAAACGCTTGCAATAACCGTTATATCACAATAAATAACCTCTTACCTTCATTTAATAGCTTAATGTAATGTAAGCTACTTATACGGTGCAAATTATTCTAAAAAAGAGATTTATACTTCAATTTGTAGGAAAACAGCTATATATCACTGATAAACTAGCTAAATCATTGAAAACACTACTTTATTATGGCTTTATAGCAATATAACTAAGTAAAACTATTTGTATATATAGAAATAACGCTACAGTTTAGAGAAACTGACTATGAAAAACGCTTGCAATATCCTTATATCACATAATAACCTCTTACTCTTCCATTTATTGGCTAATGGTAATGTAAGCTACTTATAGGTGCAAATTATTTCTAAAAAAAAAAAAGATTTTAATACTTCAATTGTATGAAGAACGCTATATATCACCGACAATAGCTAATATCATTGAAAACAATACAGTTTATAGGTTTATAGTATATGATAATTAAAACTACTTGTCTATATAACAATACGCACATTTTTTACAAGAAACTATGACAAACGCTTGCATATACCGCTATATCCAATAATTAACTCTTACTCCTTGCTATTTTTAGGATATGTAATGTAAGCTACTTAATAGGTGCAAATTATTCAAAAAAAAGGATTGTATACTTCAATTTGTAGGAACAGTATATGTCCAGATAATATTTATATCATTGAAAACACTACATTTTATGGCTTATAGCAATCTGATAAGTAAAACTACTTGTATAGATACAATAACGCTACATTTTACAAGAACTATGAAAACGCTTGCATATATCCGTTATATCACAATAATAACCTCTTACTCCTCTATGTAATACTTAATGTTAATGTAACTACTTATAGGTGGCAAATTATTCTAAAAAAAGATTTTATACCTCACTTTGTTAGGAAACTGCTATATATCACTGATAACTAGCTTAATATCATTGAAAACACTACTTATCTGGGTTTATAGCATATGATAGTAAAACTACTTGATATAGACAATACGCTACAGTTTCAAGAAACTATGAAAAACGCTGCCATATACCGTTTATCACAATAACTTCCTCTTGAACTCTTCTATTTGTTAGCTTAATGTAATGTAAACTACTTATAGGTGCAAATTATTCTAAAAATAAGGATTTTATACTTCACTTTGTAGGAAAACCCTATATATCACTGATAACTAGCTAAAATCATTGAAAACACTACATTTTATGGCTTTATAAGTCCAATATAATAAGTAAAACTTTTGTATATATAAAATAACGCTACAGGTTGAGAAGAACTATGAAAAACGCTTGCAAATATACCGTTATATCCACAATAAATAACCTCTTACTCTTCTATTTAAGCTTAAGGTAAGTTAAAGCTACTTATAGGTGCAATTAATTCTAAAGGGAGGCATTTTATACTTCTAATTTGTAGAAAAACAGCTATAGTATCACCGATAATTTAGCCAATATCATTGAAAACACTACATTTTATGGTTTAAAGCAATATCATAAATGTAAAAACCCCTTTCTTTGTATATATAAAATAAACGCTACAGTTTAGAAGAAACTATGAACTACGCTTGCAAATATACCGTTTAATATCACGAATAAATAAACCTCTACTCTTCTATTTAATAGCTTAATATAATGTAAGCTACTTTAGTGCAAATTATCCTAAAAAAGAGGATTTTTAATACTTCAATTTGTAAGGAAAACGGCTATTATCACCGATATTAGCTATATCATTGAAAACATACATTTATGGCTTTTATCTAGCAATATCCCTAAGTAAACTACTTGGTATATAATAAATAACGGTACAGTTTACAGAAACTATGAAAACACTTGCAATATACCGTATTATCACATAAATAACCTCTTAATCCTCTATTGAATAGCTTTAATGTAATGTAAGGCTACTTAGATTTGCAAATTATTCAAAAAAAATTGAATTTTATACTTCATTTGTAGGAAAACAGCTTATATATCACTGTAACTAGCTAAAATCATTGAAAACACTACATTTTATGGTTTTTAGCAATAATAATCAGTAAAACTACTTGTTATATACAATACACTGACAGTTTACAAGAAACTGATGAAAAACGCTTGCAATATACGTTATATCAAATTAAATTCCTTCCCCCCTTTGTACGTTCCTTCTATTTACTAGCTTAATGTAATGTAAGGTACTTATAGGGGCAAATTATTCTAAAAAAAGGTGGTATCTCAATTGTAGGAAAAAACACTATATAGCACCGATAAATAGCTAATATCATTGAAACAACTAATCTTTTATATGGTTTTATAGCAATATGATAAGTAAAACTACTTTTTATATACAATAACGCTACATTTAACAAGAAACTATGAAAAACGCTTGCAAATAACGTTAATCACAATTAATTTCCTACTACTCTTCTATGTAATAGCTTAATGTAATGTAAGCTACTTATGTGCAATAGTCTAAAAGAGATTTTATACTTCATTTGTAGGAAAACCTTATATATCACTGATAACTAGCTAAAATCCTTGAAACACTACATTTTTTGGTTTATAGCAATTAATAAGTAAAACTACTTGTGAGATACAATAGACCGCTACAGTTATCAAGAAACTATGAAGAACGCTGGCAATATACCTTTATATCACAATAAATAACTCTTACTCTTCTATTTAATAGTCTTAATGTAATTGTTAAGCAACTTATAGGTGCAAATTAATTCTAAAAAGAGGATTTTATAACATCAATTTGTAGGAAAAACAGCTATATATCACCGATAAATACTAATTCATTGAAACACTCATTTTAGGTTTATAGCAATATGAAGAAGTAAAACTATCTTGTATATATACAATAACGGCTAAACGTTTTACAAGAAACTATGAAAACCGCTTGCTATATACCGTTATATCACAATAAATAACCTCTTACTCTTCTATTTAATAGCTTAATGTAATGTAAGCTACTTATAGTGCAATTATTCTTAAAAAGGTTTTATATTTCAATTTGTAGGAAAACAAATAGATATCACCGATAATAGCTAATATCTTGAAAACACTCCTTTATTTTATGGGTTTATAGCAAATGATAAGTAAACTACTTGTATATATCAATACGCTACAGTTTACAAGCAACTGATGAAAAACGCGTGCACTAAACCGTTATATCACAATATATAACCTCTAACTCTTCTATTTAATATCTTAATGTTATGTAAGCTACGTATCGGTGCAAATTAATTCTAAAAGAGGAATTTTTACTTAGTTTGTAGGAAAACACTATATAGAACCGTAATAGCTAATATCATGAAAACCTACATTTTATGGTTTATAGCAATATGATAAGTAAAACCTACCTTGTAATATATACAATAACGCTACAGTTTACAAGAAACTATGAAACAAACATTGCAATATACCGTTATATCACAATAGAATAACCACTTTAGTTACTCCGTTCTATTTCATAGCTGAATGTAATGTAAGCTACTTATAGGGTGCAATTATTCTTAAAAGAGGATTTTATACTTCTTTGTAGGAAAACAGCTTATATATCAGTGATAACTAGCTAAACTCATTGAAAACACTACATTTTATGGTTTATCAGCATAATAATCATTAAACTACTTTTATAATATACAATAACGCTACCGTTTTACAATGAAACTATGATAAAAAACTCTTGCGCAAATACGTTATATGACAATTAATTTCCTCTTACTCTTCTATTTACTAGCTTAATGTAATGTAAGGTATCTTATAGGGGCAAATTATTCTAAAAAAAGGATGGTATACTTCAATTTGTAGGAAAAACAGCTATATATCACCGATAAATAGATAATATCTTGAAAACACTAATTTTTATGGGTTTATGGCATATGATAAGTAACTCTGTATTATATACAATAACGCCTACAGTTTACAAGAAACTATGAAAAACGATTGCAATATACCGTTTATATCACAATAAATTTCCTCCTACTCTTCTATTTAATAGCATAATGGTAATGTAAGCTACTTATAGGTTGCAAATTATTCTAAATAGAGGATTTTATACTTCAATTTGTAGAAACAGCTATATAATCACAGCAGACTAGCTAAAAATCATTGAAAACACTACATTTTATGGTTTATAGCAATATAATAGTAAAACTACTTTATATATAAAAATAACGCTACAGGTTTACAAGAAACTATGAAAAACGCTGTCGGCAATATAACCGTTTTTATCACAATAAATAACCTCTTACTCTTCTATTTAATACTTTAATGTAATGTAAGCCATCTTAGGTTGCAAATTATTCTAAAAGAGGATTTTTATACTTCAATTTGTAGGAAACAGCCATAATATCGCCGATAATAGCTAAATCATTGAAAACACTACATTTTATGGGTTTATAGCAATATGAAATAAGTAAACTACTTGTATATATATACATACCGCTACCGTTTTACAGAAACTTGAAAAAACGCTGCAATATACAGTTATAATCACAATAAATAACCCTCTTACTCTTTCTATTTACACTTAATGTAATGTAAGCTACTTATAGGGGCAAATTATTCTAGAACAGGTGGATACTTCAATTTGTAGGAAAACAGCTATATATCACCGGATAAATAGCTAATATCATTTGAAACACTACATCTTATGGGTTTATAGCAATATTAATAAGTAAAACTACTTGTATATATACAATAACGCTACAGTTTAGAAGGAACTTGAAAAACGCTTGCAATATACCGTTATAAACAACAATATTACCTCTTTACTCTTCTATTTAATAGCTAATGTATATAAGGTACTTATAGGTGCGAATTATTTCTAAAAAAAGATTTTAAATTACTTAAATTTGTAGAAACAATATATATCATCCGATTACTAGCTAAGACATGGAAAACACTGACATTTTTATGGTTTAATATAGCAATATGAATAAGTAAAACTGTACTTGTATATATACAATAAAGCTACAGTTTACAAGAACTATGAAAATGCTTGCAATATATCCCTAACATATATATATATAGTATATATATATATATATAATATATATATATATATAGATATATATATATATATATATATATATATATATATATATATAATGATATATATATATATATTATATATAATATATATATATATATATATTATATATTAATATATATATATTATAGGGTATATTGAAGCATTGTTTTCATAGTTTTCTGTAACTGTAGCTTTATTGTATATATACAAGTAGTTTTACTTATCATATTGCTATAACCCATAAATGTAGTGTTTTTTTCAAGTATTTAGCTAGTAATCGGTATAGATAGTTGTTTTCCTACAATTTTAAGTATAAAATCTTTTTTAGCATAGATTCGCACCTATAAGTACCTTATATTACATTTAAGCTATTAAATAGAAGAGTAAGAGGTTATTTATTTGTTGTATAACGGTGATTTGCAAGCAGTTTTTCATATTTTCTTCTAAACGGTAGCGTTATTGTATATATACAAGTAGTTTGTTAACTTATTATATTGCTATAAACCCATAGAAATGTAGTGTTTTCCAATTGATTTACTATTTATCGGTGATATATAGCTGTTTTCCTACAAATTGCATATCCCATCCTTTTCTTAGAATAATTTGCCCCCCTATAATAGCTTACATTACATTAAGCTAGTAAATAGAAGAGTAAGAGGTTATTTATTGGGATATAACGGTATAGTTGCAAGCGGTTTTTCATAGTTTCTTGGTAAACTGTAGCGTTATTGTATATAATCAAGTAGTTTTACTTATCATATTGCTATAAACCCATAAAATGTAGTGGGTTTTCATGATATTAGCTATTTATCGTTGATATATAGCTGTTTTCCTACAATTGAAGTATAAATCCTCTTTTTAGACAAATTTGCACCTATAAGATGCTTACATTACATTAAGCTATAAATATAAGAGTAAGAGGTTATTATTTGTGATATAACGGTATATGCCAGCGTTTTTCATATTTCTTGTAAACTGTAAGAGTTATTTTTAATATATCAAGTATTTTTACTTATTATAGTGCTATAACCCATAAATGTCGTGTTTTTCAATGCTTTTAGCTAGTTGCTGTGATATATAGCTGTTTTCCTCAAATTAAGTATAAAATCCTCTATTTAGAATAATTTGCACCTATAAGTACTGTACTTACATTATTCTATTAAATAGAAGAGTAGAGGAAATTTTTTTATTGTGATATAACGGTATTTGCAAGCGCTTTTCATAGTTTCCTTGTAAACTGTAGCGTTATTGTTAATAAATACATTAGTAGTTTTAGTCTTATCATATTGCCATAAACCCATAAACTTATGTTTTCAATGATATTAGCTATTATCGGGAAATAGCTTGTTTTCTACAAATGTTGAAGTATACCATCCTTGTTTTTTAGAAAAAAAAAATAATTGCCCCTATAAGTACCTTACATTACAGTAAGCTAGTAAATAGAAGAGTTAAGAGGAAATTTATTGTCCTATAACGGTATATTAGCAAGCGTTTTTTCATAGTTTTTTTCGTTAACTGTAGCGTTCTTGTATATATACCAGTACGTTTTTAACTGATTATATTGCTATAATAACCCATAAAATGTATGTTTTTGTCAATGATTTTAGCTAGTTTATCACTGATATATAGCTGTTTCCTATCAAATTGAAGTATACAATCCTCTTTTTAGAATATTGTTGCACTATAGTAAGCTTACATACATTTATACTATTAAAAATAGAAGAGTATTAGGGTATTTACTGTGATTAAGGTTATTGCAATCGTTTTTTTCTAGTTTCCTTGTAAACTGTAGCGTTATGGATATATAAAAGTAGTTTTAAACTTATCATATTTGCTATAACCCTAAAATGTAGTGTTTTCAATATATTAGCTATTTATCGTTATATATAGCTTTTCTTCCTACAAATCGGGGGGGGGGAGTTAAAAATCCTCTTTTTAGATAATTTGCACCTTAAAGTAGGCTACATAACATTAAGCTATTAAATAGAGAGTTAGAGTTGATTATTGTGATAATAACTGTTTATTGCAAGCGTTTTTCATAGTTTCTTGTAAACTGTAGCGTATTGTAATTGATACTAGTAGTTTTACTTATCATGTTGCTATAACCCATAAATGGAGTGTTTTCAATGATATTAGCTATTTATCGGTGATATTATTTGTTTTTCCTACAAATTGAAATATAAAATCCTTTTTAAGAATATTTGCACCTATAAGTAGCTTACATTACATTAAGCTATTAAATTAGAAGATAAGAGGTTATTTATTTGGATATAACGGTATATAGCAAGCGTTTTTCATAGTTTCTTGTAACTGTAGCGTTTTTTGTATATATACAAGTAGTTTTACTTATCATATTGCTATAAACCCATAAAATGGAGTGTTTTCATGATATTAGCTATTTATGGTATATATAGCGGTTTCCTACAAATTGATGTATAAAATCGCCTTTTTCGAATACTTTGCACGCTATAAGTTGCTTTACATTACTATTAAGCTATTAAATAGAAGAGTAAGAGGTTAGTTATGTGATATACGTATATTTGCCAGCGTTTTTTCATATTTTCTTGTGACACTGTAGCGTTAATTGTATATTACAAGTGTTTACTTATTATATTGCTATAAATCCAAAAATGTAGTGGTCTTTCACAATATTTTAGCTAGTTATCAAGTGATATATAGCTGTTTTCCTACAAATTGAAGTATAAAATCCTCTTTTTAGATAATTTGCACCTAATAAGTGCTTACATTACGATTAAGCTATAAATAGAAGAGTAGGAGGAAATTTATTGGTGATATAACGTTATATTGCAAGCGTTTTTCATAGTTTCTTGTAAACTGTAGCGTTATTGTATATATACAAGTAGTTTTACTTAGGATATTGCTATAAAGCCATAAAATGTAGTGTTTTCAATGATATTAGCTAATTATCGGTGATATATAGCTGTTTTCCTACAAATTGAAGTATAAAATCCTCTTTTTAGGATAATTTGCACCTATAAGTAGCTTACATTACATTAAGCTATTAAATAGAAGAGTAAGAGGTTATTTATTGTGATATAACGGTATATTGCAAGCGTAGTTCATAGTTTCTTCTAAACTGTAGCGTTATTTTATATATACAAATAGTTTTACTTATGATATTGCTATAAACCCATAAAATGTAGTGTTTTCAATGATATTGGCTAATTATCGGTGATAATAGCTGTTTTCCTACAAATTGAAGTATAAAATCCTCTTTTTAGAATAATTTGCACCTATAAGTAGCTTACATTACATTAAGCTATTAAATAGAAGAGTAAGAGGTTATTTATTGTGATATAACGGTATATTGCAAGCGTTTTTCATAGTTTCTTCTAAACTGTAGCGTTATTTTATATATACAAATAGTTTTACTTATTATATTGCTATAAAGCCATAAAATGTAGTGTTTTCAATGATTTTAGCTAGTTATCAGTGATATATAGCTGTTTTCCTACAAATTGAAGTATAAAATCCTCTTTTTAGAATAATTTGCACCTATAAGTAGCTTACATTACATTAAGCTAATAAATAGAAGAGTAAGAGGAAATTTATTGTGATATAACGGTATATTGCAAGCGTTTTTCATAGTTTCTTGTAAACTGTAGCGTTATTGTCTATATACAAGTAGTTTTACTTATCATATTGCTATAAACCCATATAATGTAGTGTTTTCAATGATATTAGCTAGTTATCAGTGATATATAGCAGTTTTCCTACAAATTGAGGTATAAAATCTTTTTTTTAGAATAATTTGCACCTATAAGTAGCTTACATTACATTAAGCTATTAAATAGAAGAGTAAGAGGTTATTTATTGTGATATAACGGTATATTGCAAGCGTTTTTCATAGTTTCTTGTAAACTGTAGCGTTATTGTATATATACAAGTAGTTTTACTTATCAGATTGCTATAAAGCCATAAAATGTAGTGTTTTCAATGATATTAAATATTTATCGGTGATATATAGCTGTTTTCCTACAAATTGAAGTATACAATCCTTTTTTTAGAATAATTTGCACCTATAAGTAGCTTACATTACATTATCCTAATAAATAGAAGAGTAAGAGGTTATTTATTGTGATATAGCGGTATATTGCAAGCGTTTGTCATAGTTTCTTGTAAAATGTAGCGTTATTGTATATATACAAGTAGTTTTACTTATCATATTGCTATAAACCTATAAAATGTATTGTTTTCAATGATATTAGCTATTTGTCGGTGATATATAGCTGTTCTCCTACAAATTGAAGTATAAAATCCTTTTTTTAGAATAATTTGCACCTATAAGTAGCTTACATTACATTAAGCCAATAAATGGAAGAGTAAGAGGTTATTTATTGTGATATAAAGGTATATTGCAAGCGTTTTTCATAGTTTCTTCTAAACTGTAGCGTTATTTTATATATACAAATAGTTTTACTTATTATATTGCTATAAAGCCATAAAATGTAGTGTTTTCAATGATTTTAGTGTTTAGGATATATAGTTTTTCCTACAAATTTAAGTATAAAATCCTCTTTTTTAGAATAATTTGCAACCCATAAGTGTTACATTTCAAAAAAAATTTAAAAAAAATTTTTAATTTTAAATAGAAGGAAAATTTTTTAAGAGGTTATTTTTTTTGTTTTTTTTTTATAAAAAAAAAGGGTTTTTTATTTTTCAAGGGGCG
>JACEEZ010021880.1:0-41386 GCA_016584305.1 Chionoecetes opilio | reverse complement strand
TTAGTATTGAAACGGTGATATATAGCTGTTTTCCACAAATTGAAATATAAATCCTTTTAAGAATAATTTGCACCTATAAGTAGCTTACATTACATTAAGCTATTAAATAGAAGAGTATGAGGTTTTTATTGTGATATAAACGGTATATAGCAAGGTTTTCATAGTTCTTGTAAACTGTAGCGTTATTGTATATATACAATAGTTTTACTTATCATATTGCTATAAACCCTAAAAAGTAGTGTTTTCAATGATATTAGGGTATTTATCGGGGATATATAGATGTTTTCCTACAATCGAATTATAAAAACCTCTTTTTTGAATAATTTGCACCTATAAGGTAGCTTAGATAACATTAAGCTATTTAAAAAGAAGAGTTAGAGGTTATATATTGTGATATAACGGTTTATTGCAAGCGTTTTTCATAGTTTCTTCTAAACTGTAGCGTTATGTATATATACAAGTAGTTTACTTATTATATTGCTAAAACCCATAAAAAAGTAGTGTTTTGAATGATTTTAGCTAGTTATCAGTGATATATAGCTGTTTTCCTACAAATTGAAGTATAAAATCCTCTTTTTAGAATAATTGCGCCTTAAGTAGCTTACATTACATTAAGCTATTAAATAGAAGAGTAAGAGGTTATTTATTGTGATATAACGGTATATTGCAAGCGTTTTTCATAGTTTCTTCTAAACTGTAGCGTTATTGTATATATACAAGTAGTTTTACTTATTATATTGCTATAAACCCATAAAATGTAGTGTTTTCAATTATATTAGCTATTTATCGGTGATATATAGCTGTTTTCCTACAAATTGAAATATACATCCTTATTAAGAATAATTTGCCCTATAAGTAGCTTACATTACATTAAGCTATTAAATAGAAGAGTATGAGGTTTTTTATTGTGATATAACGGTATATGCAAGCGTTTTTTCATAGTTTCTTGTAAACTGTAGCGTTATTGTTATATATACAAGTAGTTTTACTTATCATATTGCTATAAACCCATAAAATGTAGTGTTTTCAATGATATTAGCTATTTTCGGTGATATATAGATGTTTCCTACAAATCGAATATAAAATCCTCTTTTTAGAATAATTTGCACCTATAAGTAGCTTAGATAACATTAAGCTATTAAATAGAAGAGTTAGAGGTTATATATTGTGATATAACGGTTTATTGCAAGCGTTTTTCATAGTTTCTTCTAAACTGTAGCGTTATTGTATATATACAAGTAGTTTTACTTATTATATTGCTATAAACCCATAAAATGTAGTGTTTTGAATGATTTTAGCTAGTTATCAGTGATATATAGCTGTTTTCCTACAAATTGAAGTATAAAATCCTCTTTTTAGAATAATTTGCACCTATAAGTAGCTTACATTACATTAAGCTATTAAATAGAAGAGTAAGAGGTTATTTATTGTGATATAACGGTATATTGCAAGCGTTTTTCATATTTTCTTCTAAACTGTAGCGTTATTGTATATATACAAGTAGTTTTACTTATTATATTGCTATAAACCCATAAAATGTAGTGTTTTCAATTATATTAGCTATTTATCGGTGATATATAGCTGTTTTCCTACAAATTGAAGTATCCCATCCTTTTTTTAGAATAATTTGCCCCTATAAGTAGCTTACATTACATTAAGCTAGTAAATAGAAGAGTAAGAGGTTATTTATTGTGATATAACGGTATATTGCAAGCATTTTTCATAGTTTCTTGTAAACTGTAGCGTTATTGTATATATATATACAAGTAGTTTTACTTATCATATTGCTATAAACCTATAAAATGTAGTGTTTTCAATGATATTAGCTATTTGTCGGTGATATATAGCTGTTCTCCTACAAATTGAAGTATAAAATCCTCTTTTTAGAATAATTTGCACCTATAAGTAGCTTACATTACATTAAGCTATTAAATAGAAGAGCAAGAGGTTATTTATTGTGATATAACGGTATATTGCAAGCGTTTTTCATAGTTTCTTCTAAACTGTAGCGTTATTTTATATATACAAATAGTTTTACTTATTATATTGCTATAAAGCCATAAAATGTAGTGTTTTCAATGATTTTAGCTAGTTATCAGTGATATATAGCTGTTTCCCTACAAATTGAAGTAAAAATCCTCTTTTTAGAATAATTTGCACCTATAAGTAGCTTACATTACATTAAGCTATTAAATAGAAGAGTAAGAGGTTATTTATCGTGATATAACGGTATATTGCAAGCATTTTTCATAGCTTCTTGTAAACTGTAGCGTTATTGTATATATACAAGTAGTTTTACTGATTATATTGCTATAAACCCATAAAATGTAGTGTTTTCTATGATTTTACCTAGTTATCAGTGTTATATATCTGTTTTCCTACAAATTGAGTATAATCACATCCTCTTTTTTAGAATAATTTGCCCTATAAGTAGCTTACATTACATTAAGCTATTAAATAGATGAGTAAGAGGTTATTTATTGTGTATAACGGTATATTGCAAGCGTTTTTCATAGTTTCTTGTAAACTGTAGCGTTATTGTATATATATACATGTAGTTTTACTTATCATATTGCTATAAACCCATAAAATGTAGTGTTTTCAATGATATTAGCTATTTATCGGTGATATATAGCTGTTTTCCTACAAATTGAAATTTAAAATCCTTTTTTTTGAATAATTTGCAATATAAGTAGCTTACATTACATTAAGCTATTAAATAGAAGAGTAATAGGGTATTTATTGTGATATAACGGTATATTGCAAGCGTTTTTCATAGTTTCTTCTAAACTGTAGCGTTATTGTATATATACAAGTAGTTTTACTTATTATATTGCTATAAACCCATAAAATGTAGTGTTTTCAATGATATTAGCTATTTATCGGTGATATATAGCTGTTTTCCTACAAATTGAAGTATAAAATACTCTTTTTAGAATAATTTGCACATATAAGTAGCTTACATTACATTAAGCTATTAAATAGATGAGTAATAGGGTATTTATTGTGATATAACGGTATATTGCAAGCGTTTTTCATAGTTTCTTGTAAACTGTAGCGTTATTGTATATATACAAGTAAGTTTACTTATCATATTGCTATAAACCCATAAAATGTAGTGTTTTCAATGATATTAGCTATTTATCGGTGATATATAGCTGTTTTCCTACAAATTGAAATATAAAATCCTTATTAAGAATAATTTGCACCTATAAGTAGCTTACATTACATTAAGCTATTAAATAGAAGAGTATGAGGTTTTTTATTGTGATATAACGGTATATAGCAAGCGTTTTTCATAGTTTCTTGTAAACTGTAGCGTTATTGTATATATACAAGTAGTTTTACTTATCATATTGCTATAAACCCATAAAATGTAGTGTTTTCAATGATATTAGCTATTTATCGGTGATATATAGATGTTTTCCTACAAATCGAATTATAAAATCCTCTTTTTAGAATAATTTGCACCTATAAGTAGCTTAGATAACATTAAGCTATTAAATAGAAGAGTTAGAGGTTATATATTGTGATATAACGGTTTATTGCAAGCGTTTTTCATAGTTTCTTCTAAACTGTAGCGTTATTGTATATATACAAGTAGTTTTACTTATTATATTGCTATAAACCCATAAAATGTAGTGTTTTGAATGATTTTAGCTAGTTATCAGTGATATATAGCTGTTTTCCTACAAATTGAAGTATAAAATCCTCTTTTTAGAATAATTTGCACCTATAAGTAGCTTACATTACATTAAGCTATTAAATAGAAGAGTAAGAGGTTATTTATTGTGATATAACGGTATATTGCAAGCGTTTTTCATATTTTCTTCTAAACTGTAGCGTTATTGTATATATACAAGTAGTTTTACTTATTATATTGCTATAAACCCATAAAATGTAGTGTTTTCAATTATATTAGCTATTTATCGGTGATATAGAGCTGTTTTCCTACAAATTGAAGTAAAAAATCCTCTTTTTAGAATAATTTGCCCCTATAAGTAGCTTACATTACATTAAGCTAGTAAATAGAAGAGTAAGAGGTTATTTATCGTTATATAACGGTATATTGCAAGCATTTTTCATAGCTTCATGTAAACTGTTGCGTTATTGTATATATACAAGTAGTTTTACTTATTATATTGCTATAAACCCATAAAATGTAGTGTTTTCAATGATATTAGCTATTTATCGGTGATATATAGCTGTTTTCCTACAAATTGAAGTATCCCATCCTTTTTTTAGAATAATTTGCCCCTATAAGTAGCTTACATTACATTAAGCTAGTAAATAGAAGAGTAAGAGGTTATTTATTGTGATATAACGGTATATTGCAAGCGTTTTTCATAGTTTCTTGTAAACTGTAGCGTTATTGTATATATACAAGTAGTTTTACTTATCATATTGCTATAAACCCATAAAATGTAGTGTTTTCAATGATATTAGCTATTTATCGGTGATATATAGCTGTTTTCCTACAAATTGAAGTATAAAATCCTCTTTTTAGAATAATTTGCACCTATAAGTTGCTTACATTACATTAAGCTATTAAATAGAAGAGTAAGAGGTTATTTATTGTGATATAACGGTTTATTGCAAGCGTTTTTCATAGTTTCTTGTAAACTGTAGCGTTATTGTATATATACAAGTAGTTTTACTTATTATATTGCTATAAACCCATAAAATGTAGTGTTTTCAATGATTTTAGCTACTTATCAGTGATATATAGCTGTTTTCCTACAAATTGAAGTATAAAATCCTTTTTTTTGAATAATTTGCAAATATAAGTAGCTTACATTACATTAAGCTATTAAATAGAAGAGTAAGAGGTTATTTATTGTGATATAACGGTATATTGCAAGCGTTTTTCATAGTTTCTTGTAAACTGTACCGTTATTTTATATATACAAGTAGTTTTACTTATGATATTGCTATAAACCCATAAAATGTAGTGTTTTCAATGATATTGGCTAATTATCGGTGATATATAGCTGTTTTCCTACAAATTGAAGTATAAAATCCACTTTTTAGAATAATTTGCACCTATAAGTAGCTTATAATACATTAAGCTATTAAATAGAAGAGTAAGAGGTTATTTATTGTGATATAACGGTATATTGCAAGCGTTTTTCATAGTTTCTTCTAAACTGTAGCGTTATTTTATATATACAAATAGTTTTACTTATTATATTGCTATAAAGCCATAAAATGTAGTGTTTTCAATGATTTTAGCTAGTTATCAGTGATATATAGCTGTTTTCCTACAAATTGAAGTATAAAATCCTCTTTTTAGAATAATTTGCACCTATAAGTAGCTTACATTACATTAAGCTAATAAATAGAAGAGTAAGAGGAAATTTATTGTGATATAACGGTATATTCCAAGCGTTTTTCATAGTTTCTTGTAAACTGTAGCGTTATTGTCTATATACAAGTAGTTTTACTTATCATATTGCTATAAACCCATATAATGTAGTGTTTTCAATGATATTAGCTAGTTATCAGTGATATATAGCTGTTTTCCTACAAATTGAGGTATAAAATCTTTTTTTAGAATAATTTGCACCTATAAGTAGCTTACATTACATTAAGCTATTAAATAGAAGAGTAAGAGGTTATTTATTGTGATATAACGGTATATTGCAAGCGTTTTTCATAGTTTCTTGTAAACTGTAGCGTTATTGTATATATACAAGTAAGTTTACTTATCATATTGCTATAAACCCATAAAATGTAGTGTTTTCAATGATATTAGCTATTTATCGGTGATATATAGCTGTTTTTCCTACAAATTGAAATATAAAATCCTTATTAAAAATAATTTGCCCCCCTATAAGTAGCTTACATTACATTAAGCTATTAAATAGAAGAGTATGAGGTTTTTATTGGATAAACGGTATATAGCAAGCGTTTTTCATAGTTTCTTGTAAACTGTAGCGTTATTGTAATATACAAGTAGTTTTACTTATCATATTGCTATAAACCCATAAAATGTAGGTTTTCAATGATATTAGCTATTTATCGGTGATATATAGATGTTTTCCCACAAATCGAATTATAAAATCCTCTTTTTAGAATAATTTGCACCTATAAGTAGCTTAGATAACATTAAGCTATTAAATAGAAGAGTTAGAGGTTATATATTGTGATATAAAGGTTTTGCAAGCGTTTTTTCATAGTTTCTTCTAAACTGTAGCGTTATTGTATATATACAAGTAGTTTTATTATTATATTGCTATAAACCCATAAAATGTAGTGTTTTGAATGATTTTAGCTAGTTATCAGTGATATATAGCTGTTTTCCTACAAAATTTAAGTATAAAATCCTCTTTTTAGAATAATTTGCGCCTATAAGTAGCTTACATTACATTAAGCTATTAAATAGAAGAGTAAGAGGTTATTATTTTGATATAAACGGTATATTGCAAGCGTTTTTCATATTTTCTTCTAAACTGTAGCGTTATTGTATATATACAAGTAGTTTTACTTATTATATTTCTATAAACCCATAAAAATGTAGTGTTTTCAATTATATTAGCTATTTATCGGTGATATATAGCTGTTTTCCTACAAATTGAAATATCCCATCCTTTTTTTTAGAATAATTTGCCCCCATAAGTAGCTTTCATTACATTAAGCTAGTAAATAGAAGAGTAAGAGGTTATTTATTGTGATATAACGGTATATTTTCAAGCATTTTCATAGTTTCTTGTAACTGTTTTGCGTTTTTGTATATATATACAAATAGTTTTACTTAAAATTGCTATAAAACCCATAAAATGTAGTGTTTTTAATGATATTAGCTATTTGTCGGTGATATATAGCTGTTCTCCTACAAAATTTAAGTATAAAATCCTCTTTTTAGAATAATTTGCACCTATAAGTAGCTTACATTACATTAAGCTATTTAAAAAGAAGAGCAAGAGGTTATTTTGTGATATAACGGTATATTGCCAAGCGTTTTCATAGTTTCTTCTAAAACTGTAGCGTTATTTTATATATACAAATAGTTTTTCTTTTTATTTTGCTATAAAGCCATAAAATGTAGTGTTTTCAATGATTTTTGCTAGTTATCAGTGATATATAGCTGTTTCCCTAAAAATTGAAGTAAAAAATCCTCTTTTAGAATAATTTGCACCTATAAGTAGCTTACATTACATTAAGCTATTAAATAGAGAGTAAGAGTTTTATCGTGATATAACGGTATATTGCAAGCATTTTTCATAGCTTCTTGTAAACTGTAGCGTTATTGTTTTATACAAGTAGTTTTACTTATTATATTGCTATAAACCCATAAAATGTAGTTTTTTTCAATGATATTAGCTATTTATCGGTGATATATAGCTGTTTTCCTACAAATTGAAGTATCCCATCCTTTTTTAGAATAATTTGCCCCTATAAGTAGCTTACATTACATTAAGCTAGTAATAGAAGAGTAAGAGGTTTTTTTATTGTGATATAACGGTATATTGCAAGCGTTTTTCATAGTTTCTGTAAAACTGTAGCGTTATGTATATATATACATGTAGTTTTACTTATCATATTGCTATAAACCATTAAAATGTAGTTTTTTTCAATGATATTAGCTATTTATCGGTGATATATAGCTGTTTTCCTACAAATTTAAATTTAAAATCCTCTTTTTTGAATAAATTTGCACCTATAAGTTGCTTACATTTCATTAAGCTATTAAATAGAAGAGTAAGAGGTTTTTTTTGGTTTTAACGGTATATTGAGCGTTTTTTATAGTTCCTTTTAAAAATGTAGCGTTTTTTGTATATATACAGTGTTTTACTTATTAATTGCTAAAACCCCTAAATGTGGTTTTAATGATTTAGCTATTACCGTGATATATGCTGTTTTCCCTACAAATTGAAATAAAAAACCTCTTTTTAGAATAATTTGCACCTTTTAAGTTGCTTACATTACATTAAAACTATTAAATAGAAGAGTAAGAGGTTATTTTTTTGTGATATAAAGGTATATTGCCAAACGTTTTTCATAGTTCTTGTAAATGTAGCGTTATTGTATATATACAAGTATTTTACTTATTATATTGCTATAAACCATATAATGTAGTGTTTTCAAGGGTTTTACTAGTTATCAGTGTTTTATATCGTTTTCCCTACAAATTGAAGGGAAAAAAAAATCCTCTTTTTGAATAATTTGCACCTATAGTTGCTTACATTTCATAAGCTATTAAAAAGTAAGAGTAGGGTTTTTTTATTTGTATAACGGTATTTCAAGCTTTTTAAATTTTTGTTAACGAGGTTATTGTATTTTAAAACCCTATTTATATTTTGCTATAAAACCTAAATTATGTTTTAATTGTTTCTAAATTGGTATAAATCCCTTTTTTAAAATTGAATATAAATCTTAATTAATTTTTTGGGATTATTGTGTTACTAATTAAGCTTTTAAGTTTAAAGGTTATGTATTTGGGTTGTTATTTAAACGTTTTTATTATTTCTTAAACCCTATATTGTATTTCAAGTAGTTTACTATTATTTGTATAAAAAAAAATTAGTGTTTTTTTTTACAAAATTTGGGGATAAAACTTTTTTAAATAATATACTCCATTTTTTAATAATTCAACCCATAAATAGAAAAAATTAAATATTTAATAAAATTTTAAGGTTTTTTATTGTTTATAACTATAGCGGTTTTTATATTTATTCAAATTTTACTTATTTTTATAAACCCAAAATTATTTTTAATGTTTTAAAACCTAATTTGTGTTTATATTTGCTGTTATCATGAATATAGTTTTCCCCTTTTAAAAATAAATTCCCTTTTAGATATTTATATAATTTGCTTAAGACATTTAAATAATTAATTGAGAAAAGGGAAATTGAAGGGTTTTTCGGTATTTCCCAACTTCAGTTTTTTAAACTTTGGGTTTTCTATTATAGTATACATAAAATGTATCAATAAATTTTTTGTTTCAATGATATTAGCTGTTTTCTATAAATTGGTTTTAAAATTTTAAATCTTTTTAGAAATTTCCCTTTTAGACTTACATTACATTAAGCATAAAAAAAGAGAAGAGGAAAATTTTTTTATAAGGTATTTCCCCGTTTTTCATAGTTTCTTGTAAACTGTAGCGTTTTTTATATACAAGTAGTTTTACTTATCATATTGCTAAAACCCATAAATGTAGTGTTTTCAATGATATTTGCTATTTATCGGTATATTGTTTTTCCTACAAATTGAAGGGATAAAATCCTCTTTTTAGAATAATTTGCACCTATAAGTGCTTACATTACATTAAGCTATTAAAAAGAAGAGTAAGAGGTTATTTATTGTGATAAACGGTTATTGCAAGCGTTTTTCCCTAGTTTTTTGTAAACTGTAGCGTTATTGTATATATACAAGTAGTTTTACTTATTATATTGCTATAAACCCATAAAATGTAGTGTTTTCAATGATTTAGCTAAATTTTCGGTGATATATAGCTTTTTTTCCCACAAATTGAAGTATAAAATCCTCTTTTTAGAATAATTTGCACCTATAAGTTGCTTAAATTTCATTTAAACTATTAAATAGAAGAGTAAGAGGTTATTTTTGTGATATAACGGTTATTGCAAGCGTTTTTCAAGTTTCTTAAACTGTAGCGTTATTATATATAAAATAGTTTTACTATTTTTATATTGCTATAAACCCATAAAATGTAGTGTTTTCAATGATTTTAGCTAATTATCGGGGAATATAGCTGTTTTCCTACAAATTGAAGTATAAAATCTCTTTTTTGAATAATTTGCACCTATAAGTAGCTTAATTACATTAAGCTAATTAAAAAGAAGAGAAGAGGAAAATTTTTTGTGATATAACGGGATATTCAAGCGTTTTTCATAGTTTCTTTAAACTGTAGCGTTATTTTATATACAAATAGTTTTACTATTATATTGCTATAAAACCCCTAAAATGTGTGTTTTCAATGGAAATTTTGCTAGTTATCCCGGATATATAGTGTTTTTCCCAAATTGAAGGGATAAAATCCTTTTTTTAGAATAATTTGCACCTATAAGTAGCTTACATTACATTAAGCTATAAATAGAAGAGAAAAAGGAAAATTTTTTGTGATATAACGGTTTTATTCAAGCGTTTTCATAGTTTCTTAAACTGTAGCGTTATTGTTATATACAAAGTTTTACTTATATATTGCTATAAAACCCCTAAATGTAGTGTTTTCAATGATATTAGCTATTATCGGGGATATATAGCGTTTTCCTACAAATTGAAGGGATAAATCCCTTTTTTTTTGAATAATTTGCCCCATAAGTAGCTTACATTACATTAAGCTATTAAATAGAAGAGTAAGAGGTTATTTATTGTGATATAACGGTATATTGCAAGCGTTTTTCATAGTTTCTTCTAAACTGTAGCGTTATTGTATATATACAAGTAGTTTTACTTATTATATTGCTATAAACCCATAAAATGTAGTGTTTTCAATGATATTAGCTATTTATCGGTGATATATAGCTGTTTTCCTACAAATTGAAGTATCCCATCCTTTTTTTAGAATAATTTGCCCCTATAAGTAGCTTACATTACATTAAGCTAGTAAATAGAAGAGTAAGAGGTAATTTATTGTGATATAACGGTATATTGCAAGCGTTTTTCATATTTTCATCTAAACTGTAGCGTTATTTTATATATACAAGTAGTTTTACTTATCATATTGCTATAAACCCATAAAATGTAGTGTTTTCAATGATATTAGCTATTTATCGGTGATATATAGCTGTTTTCCTACAAATTGAAGTATAAAATCCTCTTTTTAAAATAATTTGCACCTATAAGTTGCTTACATTACATTAAGCTATTAAATAGAAGAGTAAGAGGTAATTTATTGTGATATAACGGTATATTGCCAGCGTTTTTCATAGTTCCTTGTAAACTGTAGCGTTATTGTATATATACAAGTAGTTTTACTTATCATATTGCTATAAACCCATAAAATGTAGTGTTTTCAATGATTTTAGCTAGTTATCAGTGATATATAGCTGTTTTCCTACAAATTGAAATATAAAATCCTCTTTTTAGAATAATTTGAACCTATAAGAAGCTTACATTACATTAAGCTATTAAATAGAAGAGTAGGAGGAAATTTATTGTGATATAACGGTATATTGCAAGCGTTTTTCATAGTTTCTTGTAAACTGTAGCGTTATTGTATATATACAAGTAGTTTTACTTATCAGATTGCTATAAACCCATAAAATGTAGTGTTTTCAATGATATTAAATATTTATCGGTGATATATAGCTTTTTTCCTACAAATTGATGTATACAATCCTTTTTTTAGAATAATTTGCACCTATAAGTAGCTTACATTACATTATCCTAATAAATAGAAGAGTAAGAGGTTATTTATTGTGATATAGCGGTATATTGCAAGCGTTTTTCATAGTTTCTTGTAAACTGTAGCGTTATTGTATATATACAAGTAGTTTTACTTATCAGATTGCTATAAACCCATAAAATGTAGTGTTTTCAATGATATTAGCTATTTATCGGTGATATATAGCTGTTTTCCTACAAATTGAAGTATAAAATCCTCTTTTTAAAATAATTTGCACATATAAGTACCTTACATTACATTAAGCTATTAAATAGAAGAGTAGGAGGAAATTTATTGTGATATAACGGTATATTGCAAGCGTTTTTCATAGTTTCATGTAAACTGTAGCGTTATTGTATATATACAAGTAGTTTTACTTATCATATTGCTATAAACCCATAAAATGTAGTGTTTTCAATGATATTAGCTATTTATCGGTGATATATAGCTGTTTTCCTACAAATTGAAGTATAAAATCCTCTTTTTAGAATAATTTGCCCCTATAAGTAGCTTACATTACATTAAGCTATTAAATAGAAGAGTAAGAGGTTATTTATTGTGATATAACGGTATATTGCAAGCGTTTTTCATAATTTCTTCTAAACTGTAGCGTTATTGTATATATACAAGTAGTTTTACTTATCAGATTGCTATAAACCCATAAAATGTAGTGTTTTCAATGATATTAAATATTTATCGGTGATATATAGCTGTTTTCCTACAAATTAAAGTATACAATCCTTTTTTTAGAATAATTTGCACCTATAAGTAGCTTACATTACATTATCCTAATAAATAGAAGAGTAAGAGGTTATTTATTGTGGTATAACGGTATATTGCTAGCGTTTTTCATAGTTTCTTGTAAACTGTAGCGTTATTGTATATATACAAGTAGTTTTACTTATTAAATTGCTATAAACCCATAAAATGTAGTGTTTTCAATGATTTTAGCTAGTTATCAGTGATATATAGCTGTTTTCCTACAATTTGAAGTATAAAATCCTTTTTTTTAAATAATTTGCACCTATAAGTAGTTTACATTACATTAAGCTATTAAATAGAAGAGTAAGAGGTTATTTATTGTGATATAACGGTATATTGCAAGCGTTTTTCATAGTTTCTTGTAAACTGTACCGTTATTTTATATATACAAGTAGTTTTACTTATGATATTGCTATAAACCCATAAAATGTAGTGTTTTCAATGATATTGGCTAATTTTCGGTGATATATAGCTGTTTTCCTACAAATTGAAGTATAAAATCCTCTTTTTAGAATAATTTGCACCTATAAGTAGCTTACAATACATTAAGCTATTAAATAGAAGAGTAAGAGGTTATTTATTGTGATATAAAGGTATATTGCAAGCGTTTTTCATAGTTTCTTCTAAACTGTAGCGTTATTTTATATATACAAGTAGTTTTACTTATCAGATTGCTATAAACCCATAAAATGTAGTGTTTTCAATGATATTAGCTATATATCGGTGATATATAGCTGTTTTCCTACAAATTGAAGTATAAAATCCTCTTTTTAGAATAATTTGCACCTATAAGTAGCTTACATTACATTAAGCTATTAAATAAAAGAGTAAGAGGTTATTTATTGTGATATAACGGTATATTGCTTGCGTTTTTCATAGTTTCTTCTAAACTGTAGCGTTATTGTATATATACAAGTAGTTTTACTTATGATATTGCTATAAACCCATAAAATGTAGTGTTTTCAATGATATTGGCTAATTATCGGTGATATATAGCTGTTTTCCTACAAATTGAGGTATAAAATCCTCTTTTTAGAATAATTTGCACCTATAAGTAGCTTACATTACATTAAGCTATTAAATAGAAGAGTAAGAGGTTATTTATTGTGATATAACGGTATATTGCAAGCGTTTTTCATAGTTTCTTCTAAACTGTAGCGTTATTTTATATATACAAATAGTTTTACTTATTATATTGCTATAAACCCATAAAATGTAGTGTTTTCAATGATTTTAGCTAGTTATCAGTGATATATAGCTGTTTTCCTACAAATTGAAGTATAAAATCCTCTTTTTAGAAAATTTGCACCTTTAACTGCTTACATTAATTTAAACTATTAAAAAAAGTGTAAGAGGTTATTTATTGTGATTACGGTAATTGCAAGCGTTTTTCATAGTTTTTTTGTAACTGTCGTTATTTTATATAACAAGTATTTTTTCTTATTTTATTGCATAACCCCTAAAATGTTGGTTTTCAAAGAATTACTATTTATGGTATATATCTTTTTCCTACAAATTTAAATAAAATCCCTTTTTAAATAAATTTGCACCTATAAATTGCTTAATTCATTAAGCTATTAAATAAAGATAAAAGGGTTTTTTATTGTGAATAACGGGATATTGCCAGCGTTTTTTTTTTTTTTTAAGTTCCTTGTAAACTGACGTTTTTTGTATTAACAATGTTTTTTCTTTTTATTGCTATAAAACCCATAAAATAGTGTTTTTTAAAGATTTTTAGCTATTATCAGTGATATATAGCTGTTTCCCTACAAAATTTAAGTAAAAAAAACCCCTTTTTTTTGAAAAATTTTTTCACCATAAGTACTTACACATTAAGCCCATTAATAAATATAAAAGGTATTTATTGTGATATAAAAGGGAATTGCAAACGTTTTTTAAGCTTCTTGTAAAAAGTCGGTATTGTAATAACAGTATTTTACTGATTATATTGCTATAAACCCTAAAATGTAGGGTTTTTAAAATTTTTCCTAGTTATCAGTGTTATTATCTTTTTCCTACAAATTTTAGGTATAAAATCCTCTTTTTAGAATAATTTTCACCCTTTAAATCTTACTTACTTTAAGCTATTAAATGAAAGTAAGAGGGTTTTTTTTTGTGTATAACGTTTTATTGCATGCTTTTTCATAGTTTCTTTTAAACTGTAGCGTTATTTTATATATACAAATATTTTACTTATTATATTGCTATAAACCCATAAAATGTAGTGTTTTCAATGATATTAGCTATTTATCGGTGATATATAGCTGTTTTCCTACAAATTGATATATAAAATCCTTTCTAAGAATAATTTGCACCTATAAGTAGCTTACATTACATTAAGCTATTAAATAGAAGAGTAAGAGGTTATTTATTGTGATATAACGGTATATAGCAAGCGTTTTTCATAGTTTCTTGTAAACTGTAGCGTTATTGTATATATACAAGTAGTTTTACTTATTATATTGCTATAAACCCATAAAATGTAGTGTTTTCAATGATTTTAGCTAGTTATCAGTGATATATAGCTGTTTTCCTACAAATTGAAGTAAAAAATCCTCTTTTTAGAATAATTTGCACCTATAAGTAGCTTACATTACATTAAGCTAATAAATAGAAGAGTAAGAGGAAATTTATTGTGATATAACGGTATATTCCAAGCGTTTTTCATAGTTTCTTGTAAACTGTAGCGTTATTGTCTATATACAAGTAGTTTTACTTATCATATTGCTATAAACCCATATAATGTAGTGTTTTCAATGACATTAGCTAGTTATCAGTGATATATAGCTGTTTTCCTACAAATTGAGGTATAAAATCTTTTTTTTAGAATAATTTGAACCTATAAGTAGCTTACATTACATTAAGCTATTAAATAGAAGAGTAAGAGGTTATTTATTGTGATATAACGGTATATTGCAAGCGTTTTTCATAGTTTCTTGTAAACTGTAGCGTTATTGTATATATACAAGTAGTTTTACTTATCAGATTGCTATAAACCCATAAAATGTAGTGTTTTCAATGATATTAAATATTTATCGGTGATATATAGCTGTTTTCCTACAAATTGAAGTATAAAATCCTCTTTTTAGAATAATTTGCACCTATAAGTAGGTTACATTACATTAAGCTATTAAATAAAAGAGTAAGAGGTTATTTATTGTGATATAACGGTATATAGCAAGCGTTTTTCATAGTTTCTTGTAAACTTAGCGTTATTGTATATATACAAGTAGTTTTACTTATAATTGCTATAAACCCATAAAATGTAGTGTTTTCAATGATATTAGCTATTTATCGGTGATATATAGCTGTTTTCCTACAAATTGAAGTATAAAATCCTCTTTTTAGAATAATTTGCAACCATAAGTAGCTTACATTACATTAAGTAATAAATAGAGAGTAAAGAGGAAATTATTGTTGATATACGGTTATTGCAACCTTTTTTCAATATTTCTTCTAAACTGTAGCGTTATTGTATTATACAAGTAATTTTACTTATTATATTGCTATAAACCCATAAAATGTAGTGTTTTCAATGATATTAGCTATTTATCGGTGATATATAGCTGTTTTCCTACATATTGAAGTATCCATCCTTTTTTAGAATAATTTCCCTATAATAGCTTACATTACATTAACCTATAAATTAATAGTAAGAGGTATTATATGTGTCTAAAACGGTATATTGCAAAGTTTTTCATAGTTTCTTTAAACTGTAGCGTTATTGTATATATATACAAGATGTTTACTTATCATATTGCTATAACCCATAAAATGTTACTTTTTCTATTATGTATTTATCGTGATATATAGCTGTTTTCCTACAAATCGAAGTATAAAATCCTCTTTTTAGAATAATTTGCACCTATAAGTAGCTTAATAACTTAAGCTATTAAATAGAAGAGTTAGAGGTTCATATATTGGATATAAACGGTTTATTGCAAGCTTTTTCCATAGTTTCTTCTAAACTGTAGCGTTATTGTATATAACAAGTAGTTTACTTATTATATTGCTATAAACCCATAAAATGTAGTGTTTTGAATGATTTTCTAGTTATCAGTGATATATAGCTGTTTTCTACAAATTTGAAGTATAAATCCTCTTTTAGAATATTTCACCTATAAGTAGCTTCATTACATTAAGCTATTAAATAAAAGTAAGAGTTATTTATTGTTATAACGGTATATTGCAAGCGTTTTTTCATAGTTTCTTCTAAAACTGTAAGCGTTATTGTTATATATACAAGTAGTTTTACTTATTAATTTATAAATCCATTAAAATGTAGTGTTTTAATGATATTAGCATTTTATCGGTGATTATAGTGTTTTCCTACAAATTAAGTATCCCAATCCTTTTTTTAGAATAATTTGCCCTATAAGTAGCCTACATAATTAAGCTATAAATAGAAGAGTAAGAAGGTAATTTATTGTGATATAACGGTTATTGCAAAGCGTTTTTCATATTTTCATCTAAACTGTAGCGTATTTATATACGTTAAGTTCTTTACTTAACTATTGCTATAACCATAAAATGTAGGTTTTCATATATTAGCTATTTATCGGTGATATATAGCTGTTTTCCTACAAATTGAAGTATAAAAATCCTCTTTTTAGAATAATTTGCACCTATAAGTAGCTTACATTACATTAAGCTATTAAATAGAAAGTAAGAGGTTATTTATTGTGATATAACGGTATATTGCAAGCGTTTTCATAGTTTCTTGTAAACTGTAGCGTTATTGTATATATACAAGTAGTTTACTTATATATTGCTATAAACCCATAAATGTAGTGTTTTCAATGATATTACTATTTATCGGTGATATATACTGTTTTCTACAAATGAGTATAAAATCTCTTTTTAGAATAATTGCACTATAAGTAGCTTACATTACATTAACTATTAAATAGAAGAGTAAGAGGTTATTTATTGTGATATACGGTATTGCAAGCGTTTCATAGTTTCTTTAAACTGTAGCGTTATTGTATATATACAAGTAGTTTTACTTATTATATTGCTATAAACCCATAAAATGTAGTGTTTTCAATGATTTAGCTATTATCGGTGATATATAGCTGTTTTCCTACAAATGAAGTATAAAATCCTCTTTTTAGAATAATTTGCACCTATAAGTAGCTTACATACATTAAGCTATTAAATAGAAGAGTAAGAGGTTATTTATTGTGATATAACGGTATATTGCAAGCGTTTTTCATAGTTTCTTGTAAACTGTAGCGTTATTGTATATATACAAGTAGTTTTACTTATCATATTGCTATAAACCCATAAAATGTAGTGTTTTCAATGATATTAGCTATTTATCGGTGATATATAGCTGTTTTCCTACAAATCGAAGTATAAAATCCTCTTTTTAGAATAATTTGCACCTATAAGTAGCTTACATAACATTAAGCTATTAAATAGAAGAGTTAGAGGTTATATATTGTGATATAACGGTTTATTGCAAGCGTTTTTCATAGTTTCTTCTAAACTGTAGCGTTATTGTATATACACAAGTAGTTTTACTTATTATATTGCTATAAACCCATAAAATGTATTGTTTATAATGATTTTAGCTAGTTATCAGTGATATATAGCTGTTTTCCTACAAATTGAAGTATAAAATCCTCTTTTTAGAATAATTTGCACCTATAAGTAGCTTACATTACATTAAGCTATTAAATAGAAGAGTAAGAGGTTATTTATTGTGATATAACGGTATATTGCAAGCGTTTTTCATAGTTTCTTCTAAACTGTAGCGTTATTGTATATATACAAGTAGTTTTACTTATTATATTGCTATAAACCCATAAAATGTAGTGTTGTCAATGATATTAGCTATTTATCGGTGATATATAGCTGTTTTCCTACAAATTGAAGTATCCCATCCTTTTTTTAGAATAATTTGCCCCTATAAGTAGCTTACATTACATTAAGCTAGTAAATAGAAGAGTAAGAGGATATTTATTGTGATATAACGGTATATTGCAAGCGTTTTTCATAGTTTCTTGTAAACTGTAGCGTTATTGTATATATATACAAGTAGTTTTACTTATCATATTGCTATAAACTCATAAAATGTAGTGTTTTCAATGATATTAGCTATTTATCGGTGATATATAGCTGTTTTCCTACAAATTGAAGTATAAAATCCTCTTTTTAGAATAATTTGCACCTATACGTTGCTAACATTACATTAAGCTATTAAATAGAAGAGTAAGAGGTTATTTATTGTGATATAACGGTATATTGCAAGCGTTTTTCATAGTTTCTTGTAAACTGTAGCGTTATTGTATATATACAAGTAGTTTTCTATCAGATTGCTATAAACCCATAAAATGTAGTGTTTTCAATGATATTAGCTATTTATCGGTGATATATAGCTGTTTTCCTACAAATTGAAGTATAAAATCCTCTTTTTAGAATAATTTGCACCTATAAGTTGCTTACATTACATTAAGCTATTAAATAGAAGAGTAAGAGGTTATTTATTGTGATATAACGGTTTATTGCAAGCGTTTTTCATAGTTTCTTGTAAACTGTAGCGTTATTGTATATATACAAGTAGTTTTACTTATTATATTGCTATAAACCCATAAAATGTAGTGTTTTCAATGATTTTAGCTAGTTATCAGTGATATATAGCTATTTTCCTACAAATTGAAGTATAAATCCTTTTTTTTGAATAAATTTGCAAATATAAGTAGCTTACATTACATTAAGCTATTAAATAGAAGAGTAAGAGGTTATTTATTGTGATATAACGGTATATTGCAAGCGTTTTTCATAGTTTCTTGTAAACTGTACCGTTATTTTATATATACAAGTAGTTTTACTTATGATATTGCTATAAACCCATAAAATGTAGTGTTTTCAATGATATTGGCTAATTATCGGTGATATATAGCTGTTTTCCTACAAATTGAAGTATCCCATCCTTTTTTTAGAATAATTTGCCCCTATAAGTAGCTTACATTACATTAAGCTAGTAAATAGAAGAGTAAGAGGTTATTTATTGTGATATAACGGTATATTGCAAGCGTTTTTCATAGTTTCTTGTAAACTGTAGCGTTATTGTATATATATACATGTAGTTTTTTCTTATCATATTGCTATAAACCCATAAAATGTAGTGTTTTCAATGATATTAGTATTTATCGGTGATATATAGCTGTTTTCCTACAAATTGAAATATAAAATCCTCTTTTTAGAATAATTTGCCCTATAAGTTGCTTTCATACATTAAGCTATAAATAAAGAGTAAGAGGTTATTTATTGTTAACGTATATTGCCAGTGTTCATATTCTTGTAAACTGTAGGTTATTGTATATATAAAGTTATTTTACTTATTATATTATTATTAAACCCATAAATGTAGTTATAGTCAATGTTTACTAGGTTATTGTATAATATATTTCCTACAAATTTAATAAAAAATCCTCTTTAGAATAATTTTGCACCTATAATTGCTTACATTACATTAAGCTATTAATCAAGAGTAAGAGTTAATATCTTTTTAATATTGCAGCCTTTATAGCTTCTTTTAATGTAGCTATATTAATATATAAGTAGTTTTCTGATATATGCTATAAATAAATGTTTCTGTTTTGAACTAGTATATTAGTATAGTACAATATTTTCTTTAATTGTATAACTCAAAATCTGTTTTAATAATTTGACTAGTATGTAGGTTGATTATTAGCTTTCTACAAATTGAAGAGGTCATTATTTTTTTAAAGATTTCCCTATCGTTTAATTACTGTAACTGTAGTAATGAAATAAAGTGTTATTTATTTTGTATAAACGGTATAATTGAAGGTTTTTCATATATTTGTAAATTACGGTTATTTAGATATTTACTATTTAAGTATCATAATCTATTAACATAATAAGTGTCTTTTCTGATATACTATTTACGTATATAAGGTTTTCTACAATTGATATATAAATCCTCTTTTTAAAATTTGCACCTAAAGTTTCATTACTATAGCTATTAATATTAAAAGAGTTTTATTTGATATAACGGTATATTGACGTGTTTCATAGTTCCTTGTAAACTGTAGCGTTATTGTATATATAAAGTAGTTTTACTTATTATATTGCTATAAACCCATAAAATGTAGTGTTTTCAATGATTTTAGCTAGTTATCAGTGATATATAGCTGTTTCCCTACAAATTGAAGTAAAAAATCCTCTTTTTAGAATAATTTGCACCTATAAGTTGCTTACATTACATTAAGCTATTAAATAGAAGAGTAAGAGGTTATTTATTGTGATATAACGGTATATTGCAAGCGTTTTTCATAGCTTCTTGTAAAATGTAATACGTATTTATATATACAAGTAGTTTTACTGATTATATTGCTATAAACCCATAAAGTAGTGTTTTCAATGATTATACCTAGTTATCAGTGTTTATATCTTGTTTTCCTACAAATTGAGTATAAAATCCTCTTTTAGAATAATTTGCACCTATAAGTAGCTTGCATTACATTAAGCTATTAATAGAAGAGTAAGGGTTATTTATTGTGATATAACGGTATATTGCAAGCGTTTTTCATAGTTTCTTGTAAACTGTAGCGTTATTGTATATATACAAGTAGTTTTACTTATCATATTCTATAAACCTATAAATGTAGTGTTTTTCAATGATATTAGCTATTTATCGGTGATATAAGCTGTTTTCCTACAATTGAAGTATAAAATCCTCTTTTTAGAATAATTTGCACCTATAAGCTGCTTACATTACACAAAGCTATTAAATAGAAAAGAGTAAGAGGTTATTTATTGTGATATAAACGGTTTATTGCAAGCGTTTTTCATAGTTTTTCTTAAACTGATAGCGTTATTGTATTATACAAGTAGTTTTACTTATATTATTGCTATAAACCCATAAAATGTAGTGTTTTCAATGATATTGGCTAATTATCGTGATATATAGCTGTTTTCCTACAATTGAAGTATAAAATCTCTTTTTAGAATAATTTGCACCTATAAGTAGCTTACAACAATTAAGCTATTAAATAGAAGAGTAAGAGGTTATTTATTGTGATATAACGGTATATTGCAAGCGTTTTTCATAGTTTCTTCTAAACTGTAGCGTTATTTTATATAATACAAAGTTTTTACTTATTATATTGCTATAAACCCATAAAAGTTGTTTTTCAATTATTAGCTATTTATCGGTGATATATAGCTGTTTTCCTACAAATTGATATATAAAATCCTTTCTAAGAATAATTTGCACCTATAAGTAGCTTACATTACATTAAGCTATTAAATAGAAGAGTAAGAGGTTATTTATTGTGATATAACGGTATATAGCAAGCGTTTTTCATAGTTTCTTCTAAACTGTAGCGTTATTGTATATATACAAGTAGTTTTACTTATTATATTGCTATAAACCCATAAAATGTAGTGTTTTCAATGATATTAGCTATTTATCGGTGATATATAGCTGTTTTCCTACAAATTGAAGTATAAAATCCTCTTTTTAGAATAATTTGCACCTATAAGTAGCTTACATAACATTAAGCTATTAAATAGAAGAGTTAGAGGTTATATATTGTGATATAACGGTTTATTGCAAGCGTTTTTCATAGTTTCTTCTAAACTGTAGCGTTATTGTATATATACAAGTAGTTTTACTTATTATATTGCTATAAACCCATAAAATGTAGTGTTTTGAATGATTTTAGCTAGTTATCAGTGATATATAGCTGTTTTCCTACAAATTGAAGTATCCCATCCTTTTTTTAGAATAATTTGCCCCTATAAGTAGCTTACATTACATTAAGCTAGTAAATAGAAGAGTAAGAGGTTATTTATTGTGATATAACGGTATATTGCAAGCGTTTTTCATAGTTTCTTGTAAACTGTAGCGTTATTGTATATATATACAAGTAGTTTTACTTATCATATTGCTATAAACCTATAAAATGTAGTGTTTTCAATGATATTAGCTATTTGTCGGTGATATATAGCTGTTTTCCTACAAATTGAAGTATAAAATCCTCTTTTTAGAATAATTTGCACCTATAAGTGCTTTAAAAAACATTTTTTAAAAAAAAACTTTTTTTAAATAGAAGAGTTAGAGGTTTTATATTGTGATATTTAAAGGTTTATTGCAAGCGTTTTTCATAGTTTTTTCTAAACTGTAGCGTTTGTATATATTTCAAGTGTTTTACTTATTAATTGCTTTTAAACCCAAAAAAATGTAGTGTTTTGGGAAAGATTTTAGCTAGTTTTCAGGATAATAGCTGTTTTCCCCACCCAAAATTTAAATATAAAAAACCTTTTTTAGAATTTAAATTTGGGACCTATAAGTAGCCTTTCATTTCAAAGCTATTTAAAAAGAAAAGTAAGAGGTTTTTTATTGTGAATAACGGATATTGCAAGCGTTTTTTTATAGTTTCTTCTAAACTGTAGGTTAAATTGGGGATATATACAAGTAGTTTTACTTATTATATTGCTATAAAAACCCCTTTAAAAGTTTGTGTTTTCAATGATATTTGCTATTTTTGGGATATATAAACTGTTTTCCTACAAATTGAAAATATCCCATCCTTTTTTAGAATAATTTGCCCCTATAAGTAGCTTACATTACATTAAAAACTTTGTAAAAGAAGAGTAAGAAAGGGAATTTTTGTGATATAACGGGATATTGCAAGCTTTTTTTTTTTTTTTTATTAAACGTGCGTTATTTTTATAATACAAAATAGTTTTTCTTATTAATTGTTTTAAAAACCCAAAAAAAATGTAGTGTTTTTTAATGTATGTATTTATCCCGGGGAAAATATAGCTGTTTTCCTACAAATGAAAATATAAAAACCTCTTTTTTTTTTTTAAAATTTTAAATTTTCACCTAAAGTTGGGTTAAATTACATTAAGCTATAAAAAGAAGAGGGAAGAGGGGAATTTTTTGTATATAACGGTAATTGCCAGGGGTTTTTCCTAGTTTTCCTTTTTAAACTGTAGCGTTATTGTTATATTTTAAAAATAGTTTTTTTAAACATATTGCTATAAACCCTTAAAAGTAAATGTTTTTAATGTTTTTAAACTAGTTTTCAGTGATATATAGCTGTTTTCCCACAAAATTTAAGTAAAAAAATCCCCTTTTTAGAAAAATTTTGCACCCCTTTTAAGGGGAAACTTACATTACATTAAGCAAATTTAAAAAGAAAAAGTTTGGAGGAAAATTTATTTTTGATATAACGGTATATTGCCCAGCGTTTTTTTATAGTTTTTGTAAACTGTAAACGTTATTGTTATATCCCAAATATTTTTTTATCATATTGCATAAACCCATAAAAATGTAGTGTTTTCAAAGATATTAAACTATTTTTTCGGTTTATATAGCGTTTCTACAAATTTAAGAAAAAAAACCCTTTTTTTTGAATAAATTTCACCCATAAGTAGCTTACTTACATTAAAACTATTTTAAAAAGAATAGTAAAAGGTTTTTTATTGTTTATATAACGGTATATTGCAAGCGTTTTTCATAGGTTCTGTAAATGTAGCGTTATTGGGATAAAATCCCAGTAGTTTTATGATTATATTTCATAAAACCCATAAAATTAGTGGTTTTTAATATTTTACCAGTTATCAGTGTTAATATTGTTTTCCTACAAATTGAGGTTTTAAATCTCTTTTTTTGAATAATTTTACCTATAAAATAGCTTAAAATTACATTTAAACTATTAAATAGAAGAGTAAAAGGTTAAATTTTTTTGATATAAAAGGGATATCCAAGCGTTTTCATAGTTTCTTGTAAACTGTGGGGTTATTGTTTTATATAAAGTAGTTTTTCTTTTTCATATTTTAAAAAAACCAAAAAAATGTAGGTTTTTAAAGATTTTTAGCTTTTTTATTTGGTGATATATAGTGTTTTTTCCTACAAAAATTTAAGTTAAAAAAAAATTTTTCCCCCCCCCCCCCTTTTTTTTAGAATAAAATTTTACCTTAAGTTGCTTAAATTACATTAAGCTATTAAATAGAAGGTAAGAGGTTTTTTATTTTGATATAACGGTATATTGCCAGCGTTTTTTATAGTTCCTTGTAAACTGTTTGGGGTTATTGGGAATAACCCCAATAGTTTTAAATTTTTTATTTCTATAAACCCATAAATGTAGTGTTTTTAATGATATTAGTATTTATCGGTGTATATAGCTGTTTTTCCCACATATTTAAGTATCCCACCTTTTTTTAGAATAATTTGGGCCCCCATAAATAGTTAAAATTTCATAAGCTAGTAAATAGAAGAGTAAAGGTTATTTATTTTGATATAACGGTATAGCAAAGTTTTTCATAGTTTTTTTGTAAAAAATGTAGCGGTTTTTGTAAAATATATACAAGTAGTTTTAATTATCATATTGTATTTAAAAACCCAAAAAAGTACTTTTTATATTAGCTATTTATCGGTGATAATAGTGTTTTCCCACAAATGAAGGATAAAATCCCCTTTTTTGAAAATTTTCACCCATAAAATAGTTTCATAAAAATTTAAATATTAAATAGAAAAGTTAGGGTTTTTAAATTTTGATATAACGGGGTTTTTGCAAAGCGTTTTTTATAGTTTCTTCTAAAAATGTAGCGTTAATTTTATATATACAAGTAGTTTTATTTTTATATTGCTATAAACCCAAAAAAATGTAGTGTTTTGAATGATTTTTGTTTGTTATCAGTGATATATAGTGTTTTTCCCACAAATTGAAGTTAATTTAAAAACCCCTTTTTAGAAAATTGCACCTATAAGTAGCTTACATTACATTAAAATATTAAAAAAAGGGAAGGGGTAAAAGGTTATTTATTGTGAATAAAGGTATATTGCAAGCGTTTTTTATAGTTTCTTCTAAAAATGTAAAGGGGATTGTATTATACAAGTAGTTTTACTTTTATATTTCTATAAACCCCTTAAAATGTAGTGTTTTAAAAGATATTAGTATTTTTCGGTGTATATAGCTGTTTTTTCCCACAAAATTTAAAATATCCCATCCTTTTTTTTGAATTTAAATTTTCCCCTATAAGTAGCTTACATTAAATTAAACTAGTAAATAGAAAAAGTAAAAGGTAATTTAAATTTTGATTAACGGTATAATTTTCAAGGGGTTTTTTAATTTTTATCTAAACTGTGATTAAATTTTTTATATACCCAAATTTGTTTTTCTTATCATATTGGGCTATAAAACCCCTTTAAAATTTTAGTGTTTTTAATGATGTTAGCTATTTATCGGTGATATATAGCTGTTTTCCCACAAAAATTTAAGTATAAAATCCTTTTTTTTAAAAAAAATTTTGCACCTATAAAATTTTCTTACATTCATTAAGCTATTAAATAGAAGGGGTAAGAGGGAATTTATTGTGATATAACGGGATATTGCCAGCGGGTTTTTATAGTTTCCCTTTTAAACTGTTTGCGTTTTTTTTGTATATATACAATTGTTTTTCTTAAACATATGGGGATAAAAAAAAAAAATGTAGTGTTTTCAATGATTTAGCTAGTTACAGTTTAAAATATACGTTTTCCACAAATTGGGCGTAATAAAATCCTCTTTTTTGAATAATTTGCACCTATAAGAAGTTACATTTCATTAAGCTATTTAAAAAGAAGAGTAGGGGGAAATTTTTTGTGAAAATAAAGGTATATTGCAAAACGTTTTTCATAGTTTCTTGTAAAATTTTAGCGTTATTGTTTAAAAACAAGTTGTTTTTTCTTATCATAAAATTCTATAAACCCAAAAAAAGTAGTGTTTTCAAATTTATTAGCTATTTAAACGGTGAATATAGCTGTTTTTTTTTCCCCTACAAATTGAAGTAAAAAAAACCCTTTTTATAATAATTTGCAAACCCAAAAGTAGGGTTACATTACATTAAGCTATTTAAAAAGAATAGTAAAAGGTTATTTTTTGTGATATAACGTATATTGCAAAACGGGTTTTTATAGTTTTTTTTTAAACTGTTAAACGTTAGGGATATAACTAGTAAATTTTACGATTTTTATTGCTTTTAAACCCATAAAATGTAGTGTTTTTAATGGGTTTTACCCAGGTTTTCAGGTTTTTATATCGGTTTTTCCCAAAATTGGGGGTATTTAAAAAAACTCTTTTTAGAAAAATTTGCACCTATAAGTAATTACATTACATTAAGCTATTAAAAAAAGAAGATAAAAGGTTATTTATTGTGATATAACGGTATTATCGCCCAAACGTTTTTCATAATTTCTTGTTAAAAATGTGCGTTATTTTTATATATACAAGTAGTTTTACTTTTCCAAAATTTCTATAAAACCCATATAAAGTAGTGTTTTTTAATGATTTTTAGCTATTTTCGGGATATTAGTGTTTTCCTACAAATTGAAGGAAAAAAAAATCCTCCTTTTTTGAATAATTTGCACCCAAAGGTTTTTAATTAAAATTTAAACTATTTAAAATTTAAAAAGTAAGAGGGTTTTTTAAATTTTGATATAACCCGGGATATGCCAGCGTTTTTTTAGTTTCCCTTTTAAACTGTAGCGGGTTTTTGGAAATACAAGGGAGTTTTACTTATTTATTGCCCTAAAACCCCTAAAATGTAGTGTTTTCAAATTTTTTTAGTAGTTACCCGTGATATATGCGTTTTTCCCACAAAAGAAGTATAAAATCCTCTTTTTTGAATTTAATTTTCACCAATAAGAAGCTTTTCAATTTAATTTTAAACTATTTAAAAAGAAAAAGTTTGGAGGAAATTTTTTGTTTATATTTAAAGGTATATTTTCAAGCGTTTTTCATATTTCTTGTAAACTGTTTGCGGGATTGTATTATACAAGTGTTTTAACTTATCATATTTCCCATAAACCCCTTAAAAAGTAGTGTTTTTAATGATATTAGCTATTTATCGGTGATAATATAGCTGTTTTTCCCACCAAAAATTTAAGTATAAAAAACCTCTTTTTTTGAAAAATTTGCACCATAAGTAGGGTTACATTACATTAAGCTATTAAAAAAGAAGGGTGAGAGGTTATTATTTTGATATAACGGTATATTTCAAGCGTTTTTCATAGATTCTTCTAAACTGTAGCGTTATTGTAATATACAGTAGTTTACTTATCATATTGCTATAAACCCATAAAATGTAGTGTTTTCAATGATATTAGCTATTTATCGGTGATATATAGCTGTTTTCCTACAAATTGAAGTATAAAATCCTCTTTTTAGAATAATTTGCACCTATAAGTTGCTTACATTACATTAAGCTATTAAATAGAAGAGTAAGAGGTTATTTATTGTGATATAACGGTTTATTGCAAGCGTTTTTCATAGTTTCTTGTAAACTGTAGCGTTATTGTATATATACAAGTAGTTTTACTTATTATATTGCTATAAACCCATAAAATGTAGTGTTTTCAATGATTTTAGCTAGTTATCAGTGATATATAGCTGTTTTCCTACAAATTGAAGTATAAAATCCTTTTTTTTTTAATAATTTGCAAATATAAGTAGCTTACATTACATTAAGCTATTAAATAGATGAGTAAGAGGTTATTTATTGTGATATAACGGTATATTGCAAGCGTTTTTCATAGTTTCTTGTAAACTGTAGCGTTATTTTATATATACAAGTAGTTTTACTTATGATTTTGCTATAAACCCATAAAATGTAGTGTTTTCAATGATATTGGCTAATTATCGGTGATATATAGCTGTTTTCCTACAAATTGAAGTATAAAATCCTCTTTTTAGAATAATTTGCACCTATAAGTAGCTTACATTACATTAAGCTAATAAATAGAAGAGTAAGAGGAAATTTATTGTGATATAACGGTATATTCCAAGCGTTTTTCATAGTTTCTTGTAAACTGTAGCGTTATTGTATATATACAAGTAGTTTTACTTATCATATTGCTATAAACCCATAAAATGTAGTGTTTTCAATGATATTAGCTATTTATCGGTGATATATAGCTGTTTTCCTACAAATTGAAGTATAAAATCTTCTTTTTAGAATAATTGCACTATAAGTAGCTTACATTACATTAAGCTATTAATAGAAGAGTAAGAGGTTATTTATTGTGGTATAACGGGATATTCAGCGTTTTTCATAGTTTCTTCTAAACTATAGCGTTATTGTATATATACAAGTAGTTTTACTTATTATATTGCTATAAACCCATAAAATGTAGTGTTTTCAATGATATTAGCTATTTATCGGTGATATATAGCTGTTTTCCTACAAATTGAAGTATAAAATCCTCTTTTTAGAATAATTTGCACCTATAAGTAGCTTACATTACATTAAGCTATTAAATAGAAGAGTAATAGGTTATTTATTGTGATATACGTATATTGCAAGCGTTTTTCATAGTTTCTTCTAAACTGTAGCGTTATTGTATATATACAAGTAGTTTTACTTATTATATTGCTATAAACCCATAAAATGTAGTGTTTTCAATGATATTAGCATATTATCGGTGATATATAGCTGTTTTCCTACAAATTGAAGTATAAAATCCTCTTTTTAGAATAATTTGCACCTATAAGTAGCTTACATTACATTAAGCTATTAAATAGAAGAGTAAGAGGTTATTTATTGTGATATAACGGTATATTGCAAGCGTTTTTCATAGTTTCTTCTAAACTGTAGCGTTATTGTATATATACAAGTAGTTTTACTTATTATATTGCTATAAACCCATAAAATGTAGTGTTTTCAATGATTTTAGCTATTTATCAGTGATATATAGCTGTTTTCCTACAAATTGAAGTATAAAATCCTCTTTTTAGAATAATTGCACCTATAAGTAGCTTACATTACATTAAGCTATTAAATAGAAAAGTAAGAGGTTATTTATTGTGATATAACGGTATATTGCAAGCGTTTTTCATAGTTTCTTGTAAACTGTAGCGTTATTGTATATATACAAGTAGTTTTACTTATCATATTGCTATAAACCCATAAAATGTAGTGTTTTCAATGATATTAGCTATTTATCGGTGATATATAGCTGTTTTCCTACAAATTGAAGTATAAAATCCTCTTTTTAGAATAATTTGCACCTATAGTTGCTTACATTACATTAAGCTTTAATAGAAGAGTAAGAGGTTATTTATTGTGATATAACGGTTTATTGCGAGCGTTTTCATAGTTTTCTTGTAAACTGTAGCGGTATTGTATATATACAAGTAGTTTTACTTATTATATTGCTATAAACCCATAAAATGTAGTGTTTTCAATGATTTTAGCTAGTTATCAGTGATATATAGCTGTTTTCATACAAATTGAAGTATACAATCCTCTTTTTAGAATAATTTGCACCTATAAGTTGCTTACATTACATTACGCTATTAAATAGAACAGTAAGAGGTTATTTATTGTGATATAGCGGTATATTGCAAGCGTTTGTCATAGTTTCTTGTAAAATGTAGCGTTATTGTATATATACAAGTAGTTTTACTTATCATATTGCTATATACCTATAAAATGTAGTGTTTTCAATGATATTAGCTATTTGTCGGTGATATATTGCTGTTTTCCTACAAATTGAAGTATAAAATCCTTTTTTTAGAAAAATTTGCACCTATAAGTAGCTTACATTACATTAAGCTAATAAATGGAAGAGTAAGAGGTTATTTATTGTGATATAAAGGTATATAGCAAGCGTTTTTCATAGTTTATTGTAAACTGTAGCGTTATTGTATATATAAAAGTAGTTTTACTTATCAGATTGCTATAAACCCATAAAATGTAGTGTTTTCAATGATATTAGCTATTTATCGGTGATATATAGCGGTTTTCCTACAAATTGAAGTATAAAATCCTCTTTTTAGAATAATTTGCACCTATAAGTAGGTTACATTATTTAAGCTATTAAATAAAAAGAGTAAGAGGTTATTTATTGTGATATAACGGTATATTGCTGCGTTTTTCATAGTTTCTTCTAAACTGTAGCGTTATTGTATATATCAAGTAGTTTTACTTATTATATTGCTATAAAACCCATAAATGTAGTGTTTTCAATGATATTAGCATTTATCGGTGATATATAGCTTTTTTCCTACAAATTGAAGTATAAATCCTCTTTTTGAATAATTTGCACCTATAAGTACTTACATTACATTAAGCTATTAAATAGAAGAGTAAGAGGTTATTTATTGTGGTATAACGGTGTATTGCAAGCGTTTTGTCATAGTTTCTTGTAAAATGTAGCGTTATTGTATATATACAAGTAGTTTTACTTATCAGATTGCTATAAACCCATAAAATGTAGTGTTTTCAATGATATTAGCTATTTATCGGTGATATATAGCTGTTTTCCTACAAATTGTAGATTCAAATTCAATTTGTAGGAAAACAGCTATATATCACCGATAAATAGCTAATATCATTGAAAACACTACATTTTATGGGTTTATAGCAATATAATAAGTAAAACTACTTGTATATATACAATAACGCTACAGTTTAGAAGAAACTATGAAAAACGCAAGCAATATACCGTTATATCACAATAAATAACCTCTTACTCTTTTATTTAATAGCTTAATGTAATGTAACCTACTTATAGGTTCAAATTATTCTAAAAAGAGGATTTTATACTTCAATTTGTAGGAAAACAGCTATATATCACCGATAAATAGCTAATATCATTGAAAACACTACATTTTATGGGTTTATAGCAATCTGATAAGTAAAACTACTTGTATATATACAATAACGCTACAGTTTACAAGAAACTATGAAAAACGCTTGCTATATACCTTTATATCACAATAAATAACCTCTTACTCTTCCATTTATTAGCTTAATGTAATGTAAGCTACTTATAGGTGCAAATTTTTCTAAAAAAAGGATTTTATACTTCAATTTGTAGGAGAACAGCAATATATCACCGACAAATAGCTAATATCATTGAAAACACTACATTTTATAGGTATATAGCAATATGATAAGTAAAACTACTTGTATATATAAAATAACGCTACAGTTTACAGGAAACTATGAAAAACGCTTGCAATATACCGTTATATCACAATAAATAACCTCTTACTCTTCTATTTAATAGCTTAATGTAATGTTAGCTACTTATATTTGCAAATTATTAAAAAAAAAAGGATTTTATACTTCAATTTGTAGGAAAACAGCTATATATCACTGATAACTAGCTAAAATCATTGAAAACACTACATTTTATGGGTTTATAGCAATATAATAAGTAAAACTACTTGTATATATACAATAACGCTACAGTTTACAAGAAACTATGAAAAACGCTTGCAATAAACCGTTATATCACAATAAATAACCTCTTACTCTTCTATTTAATAGCTTAATGTAATGTAAGCAACTTATAGGTGCAAATTATTCTAAAAAGAGGATTTTATACTTCAATTTGTAGGAAAACAGCTATATATCACCGATAAATAGCTAATATCATTGAAAACACTACATTTTATGGGTTTATAGCAATATGATAAGTAAAACTACTTGTATATATACAATAACGCTACAGTTTACAAGAAACTATGAAAAACGCTGGCAATATACCTTTATATCACAATAAATAACCTCTTACTCTTCTATTTAATAGCTTAATGTAATGTAAGCTACTTATAGGTGCAAATTATTCTAAAAAGAGGATTTTATACTTCAATTTGTATGAAAACAGGCTATATTCACCGATAAATATTTATATCATTTGAAAACACAACATTTTATGGGTTGATAGCAATCTGATAAATAAAACATTGTAAATACAATAACGCTACAGTTTACAAAGAAACTATGAAAACGCTGAATATACCGTTTAATCAAAAAATAAACCTCTTACTGTTTATTTAATAGCTTAATTTAATGTAAGCATTTAGGTGCAAATTATTCTAATAAAAAGATTTTATACCTCAATTTGTAGGAACAGCTATATATCACTGAAACTAGCTAATATTTGAAAACATCAATTATATGGGTTTATAGCAATATGAATAAGTAAAACTACTTGTATATAGACAATAACGCTAAGGTTTACAAAAACTATGAAAAACATTTGGAAATATCCTTATATCACAATAAATTTCCTTTAACCTTCTATTTATTACTAATGTAATGTAAGCTACTTATAGGTGCAAATTATTCTAAAAAGGATTTTATACTTCAATTTTAGGAAAAGCTATATCACTGAAAATTAGCCACTATCATTGAAAACACTACATTTATGGGTTTATAGCAATATAATCATAAAACAACATTGTATTATACAATAACGCACATTTACAAGAAACTATGAAAAACGTTGCAATATACCGTTATATCACAATAAATAACCTATTACTCATCTATTTACTAGCTTAATGTAATAAAGCTACTTATAGGTGCAAATTAATTCTAAAAAGGGATTTTATATTTTAATTTGTAGGAAAACAGCTATATATCACCGATAAATAGCTAATATCATTGAAAACACTACATTTTATGGGTTTATAGCAATATAATAAGTAAAACTACTTGTATAATACAAATAACGCTACAGTTTACAAGAAACTATGAAAAAACGCTTGCAATAAACCGTATATATCAAATAAATAACCTCTTACTCTTCTATTTAATAGCTTAATGTAATGTAAGCAGCTTATAGGTGCAAATTATTCTAAAAAGAGGATTTTATACTTCAATTTGTAGGAAAACAGCTATATATCACCGATAAATAGCTAATATCATTGAAAACACTACATTTTATGGGTTTATAGCAATAGATAAGTAAAAACTACTTGTATATATACAATGACGCTACAGTTTACAAGAAACTATGAAAAAAGCAGGCAATATACCTTTATATCACAATAAATAACCTCTTACTCTTCTATTTAATAGCTTAATGTAATGCAAGCTACTTATAGGTGCAAATTATTCTAAAAAGAGGATTTTATACCTCAATTTGTAGGAAAACAGATATATAAAACTGATAACTAGGTAAAACCATTGAAAACACTACATTTTATGGGTTTATAGCAATATAATCAGTAAAACTACTTGTATATATACAATAACGCTACAGTTTAGAAGAAGCTATGAAAAACGCTTGCAATATACCGTTATATCACAATAAAAAAACCTCTTACTTTTCTATTTAATAGCTAATGTAATGTAAGCTACTTATAGGTGCAAATTATTCTAAAAAGAGGATTTTTTACTTCAATTTGTAGGGAAACAGCTATATATCACTGATAACTAGCTAAAATCATTGAAAACACTACATTTTATGGGTTTATAGCAATATAATAAGTAAAACTACTTGTATATATACAATAACGCTACAGTTTAGAAGAAATTATGAAAAACGCTTGCAATATACCGTTATATCACAATAAATAACCTCTTACTCTTCTATTTAATAGCTTAATGTAATGTAAGCTACTTATAGGTGCAAATTATTCTAAAAAAAAGATTTTATACCTCAATTTGTAGGAAAACAGCTATATATCACCGATAAATAGCTAATATCATTGAAAACACTACATTTTATGGGTTTATAGCAATATGATAAGTAAAACTACTTGTATATATACAATAACGCTACAGTTTACATGAAACTATGAAAAACGCTTGCAATATACCGTTATATCACAATAAATTTCCTCCTACTCTTCTATTTAATAGCTTAATGTAATGTAAGGTACTTATATGTGCAAATTATTCTAAAAAGAGGATTTTATACTTCAATTTGTAGGAAAACAGCTATATATCACCAATAAATAGCTAATATCATTGAAAACACTACATTTTATGGGTTTATAGCAATCTGATAAGTAAAACTACTTGTATATATACAATAACGCTACAGTTTACAAGAAACTATGAAAAACGCTTGCAATAAACCGTTATATCACAATAAATAACATCTTACTCTTCTATTTAATAGCTTAATGTAATGTAAGCAACTTATAGGTGCAAATTATTCTAAAAAGAGGATTTTATACTTCAATTTGTAGGAAAACAGCTATATAACACCGATAAATAGCTAATATCATTGAAAACACTACATTTTATGGGTTTATAGCAATATGATAAGTAAAATTACTTGTATATATACAATAACGCTACAGTTTACAAGAAACTATGAAAAACGTTTGCAATATACCGTTATATCACAATAAATAACCTCTTACTCTTCTATTTAATAGCTTAATGTAATGTAAGCTACTTATAGGTGCAAATTATTCTAAAAAGAGGATTTTATACCTCAATTTGTAGGAAAACAGATATATAACACTGATAACTAGGTAAAATCATTGAAAACACTACATTTTATGGGTTTAATAGCAATATAATCAGTAAAACTACTTGTATATATACAATAACGCTACAGTTTACAAGAAGCTATGAAAAACGCTTGCAATATACCATTATATCACAATAAATAACCTCTTACTCTTCTATTTAATAGCTTAATGTAATGTAAGCAACTTATAGGTGCAAATTATTCTAAAAAGAGGATTTTATACTTCAATTTGTAGGAAAACAGCTATATATCACTGATAACTAGCTAAAATCATTGAAAACACTACATTTTATGGCTTTATAGCAATATAATAAGTAAAACTATTTGTATATATAAAATAACGCTACAGTTTAGAAGAAACTATGAAAAACGCTTGCAATATACCGTTATATCACAATAAATAACCTCTTACTCTTCTATTTAATAGCTTAATGTAATGTAAGCTACTTATAGGTGCAAATTATTCTAAAAAGAGGATTTTATACCTCAATTTGTAGGAAAACAGATAAATAACACTGATAACTAGGTAAAATCATTGAAAACACTACATTTTATGTGTTTATAGCAATATAATCAGTAAAACTACTTGTATATATACAATAACGCTACAGTTTACAAGAAGCTATGAAAAACGCTTGCAATATACCGTTATATCACAATAAATAACCTCTTACTCTTCTATTTAATAGCTTAATGTAATGTAAGCTACTTATAGGTGCAAATTATTCTAAAAAGAGGATTTTTTACTTCAATTTGTAGGGAAACAGCTATATATCACTGATAACTAGCTAAAATCATTGAAAACACTACATTTTATGGGTTTATAGCAATATAATAAGTAAAACTACTTGTATATATACAATAACGCTACAGTTTAGAAGAAATTATGAAAAACGCTTGCAATATACCGTTATATCACAATAAATAACCTCTTACTCTTCTATTAATTAGGATAATGTAATGTAAGCTACTTATAGGTGCAAATTATTCTAAAAAGAGGATTTTATACTTCAATTTGTAGGAAAACAGCTATATATCACTGATAACTAGCTAAAATCATTGAAAACACTACATTTTATGGGTTTATAGCAATCTGATAAGTAAAACTACTTGTATATATACAATAACGCTACAGTTTACAAGAAACTATGAAAAACGCTTGCAATATACCGTTATATCACAATAAATAGCCTCTTACTCTTCTATTTAATAGCTTAATGTAATGTAAGCTACTTATAGGTGCAAATTATTCTAAAAAAAAGATTTTATACCTCAATTTGTAGGAAAACAGCTATATATCACTTATAACTAGCTAATATCATTGAAAACACTACATTATATGGGTTTATAGCAATATGATAAGTAAAACTACTTGTATATAGACAATAACGCTACAGTTTACAAGAAACTATGAAAAACGCTTGGAATATACCGTTATATCACAATAAATTTCCTCCTACTCTTCTATTTATTAGCTTAATGTAATGTAAGCTACTTATAGGTGCAAATTATTCTAAAAAGAGGATTTTATACCTCAATTTGCAGGAAAACAGATATATAACACTGAAAACTAGGTAAAATCATAGAAAACACTACATTTTATGGGTTTATAGCAATATAATCAGTAAAACTACTTGTATATATACAATAACGCTACAGTTTACAAGAAGCTATGAAAAACGCTTGCAATAAACCGTTATATCACAATAAATAACCTCTTACTCTTCTATTTAATAGCTTAATGTAATGTAAGCTACTTATAGGTGCAAATTATTCTAAAAAGAGGATTTTTACTTCAATTTGTAGGGAAACAGCTATATATCACTGATAACTAGCTAAATTCATTGAAAACACTACATTTTATGGCTTTATAGCAATATAATAAGTAAAACTATTTGTATATATAAAATAACGCTACAGTTTAGAAGAAACTATGAAAAACGCTTGCAATATACCGTTATATCACAATAAATAACCTCTTACTCTTCTATTTAATAGCTTAATGTATTGTAAGCTACTTATAGGTGCAAATTATTCTAAAAAGAGGATTTTATACTTCAATTTGTAGGAAAACAGCTATATATCACCGATAATTAGCCAATATCATTGAAAACACTACATTTTATGGGTTTATAGCAATATCATAAGTAAAACTACTTGTATATATAAAATAACGGTACAGTTTACAAGAAACTATGAAAAACGCTTGCAATATACCGTTATATCACAATAAATAACCTCTTACTCTTCTATTTAATAGCTTAATGTAATGTAAACTACTTATAGGTTCAAATTATTTAAAAAAAAGGATTTTATACTTCAAATTGTAGGAAAACAGCTATATATCACTGATAACTAGCTAAAATCATTGAAAACACTACATTTTATGGGTTTATAGCAATATAATAAGTAAAACTACTTGTATATATACAATAACGCTACAGTTTACAAGAAACTATGAAAAACGATTGCAATAAACCGTTATATCACAATAAATAACATCTTACTCTTCTATTTAATAGCTTAATGTAATGTAAGCAACTTATAGGTGCAAATTATTCTAAAAAGAGGATTTTATACTTCAATTTGTAGGAAAACAGCTATATATCACCGATAAATAGCTAATATCATTGAAAACACTACATTTTATGGGTTTATAGCAATATGATAAGATTAAGATAAGATTTTCATCCTATCTAGACACTTTGCAAGTACCAACTACAAGGTTATTGACTATACAAAGCGCCGCCACGTCAGCATGAACTAGGCGGACTCGAACCGCTGACCGAATGCACAGGGACGCTGCACATTGGGAACTCACGTCTCTACCAACCTTGTCACCCTGACGGGCTAGCAATATGATAAGTAAAACTACTTGTATATATACAATAACGCTACAGTTTACAAGAAACTATGAAAAACGCTTGCAATATACCGTTAATCCCAATAAATAACCTCTTACTCTTCTATTTACTACCTTAATGTAATGTAAGCTACTTAAAGGGGCAAATTATTCTAAAAAGAGGATTTATACCCTTTAATTTGTAGGGGGGAAAAAGCTATAATCATCGATTAAAAAACTAATATCATTTTAAAAATACTCTTTTATGGTTTTTAGAATATGAAAGGGAAAAAATTTCTTGTTATTTTACAATAAAAGCTACAGTTTAAAAAAGAAACTATTTTTAAAAAAGCTTGCAATATACCGTTATATAAAAATAAATTCCTCCTCCCCTTTATTTAATAGCTTTAAAGAATGTAAGTATTATAGGTTTAAATTTTTTAAAAAGAGGATTTATACTTAAAATTTTTAAAGGGAAAAAAAGCTTATACACTGATAACTAGCTAAAAAACATTGAAAACACTACATTTTATGGGGGTTTTTAGCAATATAACAGTAAAAATATGTATATATACAATAAAAAGTACAGTTTACAAGAAACTATGAAAAACGCTGGGCAATATACCGGTTTTTTCCCCAAATAAATAAACCCCTTACTCTTTATTTTAAAAGCTTAAGTAATGGAAGCAAACGTATAGGTGCAAATTATTCTAAAAAGAGGATTTTAAAACTTCAAATTTGGAGGAAAACAGCATATATCACCGATAAATAGCTAATTTTCATTTTAAAACCCCAATTTTATGGGTTTTTTAAAAAAAATAAAAAGTAAAACTACTTGGGATATAATAATAACCCCTACAGTTTAAAAGGGAAAAATTGAAAAACGCTTGCCAAAAATACCGTTTTTCAAAATAAAAATCCTCTTACTTTCTATTTTTTGCTTTAAAGTAATGTAAAGCTACTTATAGGGGCCCCAAATTTTTCTAAAAAAAGGATGGGATACTTCAATTTTTAGGGGAAAAAAGCTAATATCACCCAAAATAGGGTAAATTCATTCAACACTACTTTTAGGGGGTTTTAGAATATAAATTTAAATAAAATACTTGTTTTAAACAAAAAACGCACAGGGGGACAAGGAAAAATATGAAAAAACCTGGCAATATACCGGATTCCCCAATAAAAAACCTCTTATCTTCTTTTTTAATAGCTTTAAATTGTAATATAAGAACGTTTTAGGTGCAAATTATTCTAAAAAAAAGGATTTTTAACTTCAATTTGAGGAAAAAAAGTATATATCACCGATAAATAGAAAACTCAAATTTAAAAAAAAAAATACATTTTATGGGTTTATGCAATATGATAAGTAAAAAAATACTTGTAATAATACAATAACGCTACAGTTACAAGAAACTATGGAAAAAAAAAGCTTTCAATATAACCCTTTTTTTTCACAAAAAATTCCTCTTACTTCCCCTATTTACTGCTTAATGTAAAAGTAAGCTACATAGGGGCCCAAAATTTTTCTAAAAAAAAAGGGTGGGGTACTCAATTTTTAGGGGGGAAAAAGCTATAATAACCCAAAAAAGCAATATCATGACAAAAACTACATTTTTTGGGTTTTTTAGCAATATAAAAGAAAAAAAACTACTTGTATATTTACCCAAAAACGGGTACAGTTTTGAAGAAAAAAATGAAAAAAAGCTTTCAATATACCGTTTTTATCACAATAAATAAACCTCTTTCTCTTTTATTTTAAAGCCCTTTAATGTAATGTTTAAACTACTTTTAGGTGCAAATTATTCTAAAAAAAGGATTTATACTTCAAATTTTTAAAGGAAAAAAGCTATATATCACTGATAACTAGCTAAAAAACATTCAAAACACTACATTTTAGGGTTTATAGCAATATAAAAAAGTAAAACTACTTTTGGGATTTTACAATAACGCTACAGTTTTTTAAAAAATTTTGAAAAACGTTGCAAAAAAAAACCGTTATATCACAAATATAACCCCTAAATCTTCTTTTAATAGCTTAAAAGTTAGAAGCTACTTATAGGTGCAAATTAAATTTTAAAAAAAAGGATTTTTTACTTCGATTTGTAGGAAAAAAAAGTATATTTTTACCCATTTAAAAGCTAATATTTAAAAAGTAATTTTTTGGGTTTTTTAGCAATATGATAAGGGAAAACTACTTGTATATTATACAATAAAAAGCTACAGTTACAAAAAAACTATGAAAAAAGTTTGCAATATACCCTTATACACAATAAATAACCCCTTACTCTTCTATTTTTCTAGCTTTAATTTTAAGTAAGCTTTCTTTTAGGGGCAAATTTTTCAAAAAAAAGGGGTGGGTACTTCAAAATGTAGGAAAAAAAAGCTAATTCCCCGATTTAAAAAGCTAATTTTCATTGGGAAAAAAATAAAATTTTTTTGGGTTAAGCAAATAATAAGTTAAAAATATTGAATTTTACAATAACGCTACAAATTTAAAAGAAACTATGAAAAAAGTTGGCAATATACCGTTAATCCAATAAATAACCCCTTGCTCTTTTTTTAATAGCTTTTTTGTAATGTTTGCTATTATAGGTGCAAATTTTTCTAAAAAAAGGGGTTTTATATTCAATTTTTAGGAGAAAGCTATATAAACCCCCAAAAAATAAACAAATCATTGAAAACACTAATTTTAAAAAAGTTTTTTTAGCAAAATGTAAATTTAAAAATACTTGGTATAATATACAAATTTAAAGTACAGTTTTCAAGAAACTATGAAAAAAGCTTGGGAAATACCGTTATAAACACAAAAAAAGAACCTCTTACTCTTTATTTATAGCTTTAAAGAAAGTAAGGGTTTTTATAGGGGCAAATTTTTCTAAAAAAAAGGGTGGGGTACTTCAATTTTTTAAAGGAAAAAAAGCATTTTATCACCGAAAATAGCTAATATAATTGAAAACATACATTTTATGGGTTTATAGCAATATAAAAGTAAAAAAATACTTGTTATATACAATAACGCTACCGTTTAAAAGAAAATATGAAAAAAAGTTGCAATATACCGTTAATCACAATTAAAAAAACCCCTTTAAATCTTCTATTTTAATAGCTTTAAATTTTAAAGTAAGAAATTATAGGGGGAAATTATTTTTAAAAAGGGTTTTTTTATTTCAATTTGTAGGAAAACCCGCCCCAATATCACCGATTTAAATTTGCTAATATATTAAAAAATAAAATTTTTTGGGTTTTTAACAAAGATAAGTAAAACTTCTTTTAATATTTCAATAAAAGCTACCGTTTTTCAAAAAACTATGGGAAAAAAGCTTTTCCCAAAATACCGTTATTCACCCAAAAAATACCCATACTCTTATTTAATAGCTTAATGTAATGTAAGCTACTTATTTGTGCAAATTTTTTAAAAAGAGGATTTTTAAACTTCAATTTTTAGGAAAAAAAAAACTTTTTATTCAAGGGAAAAGCAATATAAATTTAAAACCTACATTTTATGGGTTTTTTAGCAATATAAAAGTAAAACTACGGGAATATACAATAACGCTACAGTTTTGAAGAAACTATGAAAAACGCTAGCAATATACCCTTATACCACAATAAATTTAAACCCCTTACTTTCTATTTATTAGGATAAGGGAATGTAAGAAAGGTGCAAATTTTCTAAAAAAAAAGGGTTGTATACTTCCCAAATTTTTAGGAAAACCCGCTATAATCACCATAAATATTTAATATCATTGAAAAACTAAATTTTTTTGGGGTTTTAACAATCTGATAAGTAAAAAATATTGTATATATAAAAAACGTACAGTTTTCATGAAAAAATATGAAAAACGCTTGGAATAAAACCGTTTTATCACAAAAAATTTCCCCTTTTCTCTTCTATTTTTTAGCTTAAAAGTAATGTAAGTAATTATAGGTGCAAATTATTTCTAAAAAAAAGGGTTTTATACCTTCCCCCTTTGAGGGGAAAAAAGCTATATAAACACTGATAACTAGCTAAATCATTTTAAAAAACCCCCTACATTTTTTGGGTTTATAGCAATATTTAAGTAAAACTATTTTTATATAAAAATAACGCTAAAGTTTTAAAAAAACTATTTAAAAAGCTTGGAATATACCGTTATATCACAATAAATTCCTTTTTACTTTCTTTTTTTAATTTTAAAACCCCTTAAAATTTAAA